>JARQWZ010007229.1:15000-17500 GCA_033150135.1 Gobio occitaniae
ACATGATTGATGTGTGGAGGGAGAGAAATGGAAAAAAGAAGGAATATACAAGAAGACAGTTGGTGGGGAATTTTATGTGTCAAACGAGAATAGACTACTTTTTAAGCACCAGGAATTTGGAATGTTTTATTGATGGGGTGTTTTATAAAGAAACAACTTTAAGTGATCACAAAATGGTGTTAATGAGAATAGATTTTAAAAGAGAAATGAAGGGTCCAGGGATATGGATTTTAAACACTGGAGTTTTAAAGGAACAGCATTTTAAAAAAGAGATAGAAAACATATTAGATGAAGGGAAAAAAGACTTGATGTACATAGAAGATAAAAGACAATGGTGGGAAAACATGAAATATGACATAAAGAAATATACAATGAACTACTCTAAATTGTTACAAAAAGTGAAAAGAGCAAAAGAGGAAGAAATAAGAAGAACGTTAAGAGAGGAGCTAAATAAAAAGGAAGTAAATGTGCAAAGAGTAGTTGAAGTGGAGGAAAAGTTAAAGAAAATAGAAGAAGAGAAATACAAAGGGGCAATGCTAAGAAGTAAAGCAAAATATACGGTGGAAGGGGAAAAATGTAACCGATTCTTTTTTAACCTTGAGAAAAGCAGGGGGAGGGCAGAAATAATTAAAGAACTTAAGAATAAAGAAGGACAAGCGGTTTTAAGCACAGAGGGAATTTTAAATGAAATAAGCACGTTTTATGAAGAACTTTTTAAATCAGAGGGAGGAGATGAGGAAAAAAGAAATATTTTATTACAACAGATAACAAGAAAGGTCAGTGAGAGGGATAAAAAGGATTGTGAAAAAGATATAACAACAGAAGAAATTATAGAAGCCATAAACCAGCTAGGAGTGAAGAAAAGCCCAGGAATAGATGGTATTGGAAGTGAGTTTTACAAGGTTCTTAAAGAAAAAGTAAGCCCAATTTTAAAAGAAATCTATGAAGAGGTTTTCAAAAAAGAAAGAGTACACCCAAGAATGGGCCTAGGCTTAATGAAAATAATCTATAAGAAAAAAGGAGACAAAACAGAACTGAAGAATTTTAGGCCCATTACAATGTTAAACACAGATTTAAAAATTTTAGCCAAAGTTTTAGCAAACAGACTAAAAAATGTCATGCCAAACATAATAGAAACTAACCAGGCTTACGGAGTAAAGGGGAGGGACATAGCAGACATCACAAGCAGCATAAGAGATATAGTAGGATACATAAAAGAAAAAGGAAAGAGCGCATACGTTATAAGCATGGATTTTGAAAAGGCATTTGACAGAGTGGAACAGGGGTTTTTATTGGGAGTTTTAAAACAATTTGGTTTTGGAGGGAATTTTATAAAATGGATATCAGTTTTATACAGTGATATTTTAACAAAAGTAAAGTGTAATGGTTTTTTAACGCAGCCTTTTAAAGTTTTAAGATCCATAAGACAGGGGTGCCCACTGTCAGCGCAATTATATTCGTTGGTGGCAGAACCCCTAGGGCTTTTAATAAACAGAGAAAAAGGAATAAAAGGGATACAATTTGAAGGAAAAGAAGAACTAACGAAAATATTCCAATACGCAGACGATACGACAATTGTGATTGAAAATATAGAAAGTGTTAAAGAAGTGATGGAAAAAATTAAATGCTATTGCGAGGGCTCAGGTGCAAAAATAAACGAAGAAAAAACAGTATATATGAAGTTTGGAAAGGCAGAGGTTTTAACGGGGGTTGTTAAGTTCATAGAGGTACAAGAGATGAAGATCTTAGGAGCAATTTTAGCAAAGAACGAAAAGGAAGCTGTTGATAATATGTGGGAAGAGACGCTGGGAGGAATGGAAAGAAGACTGATTTTTTGGAGAAATAGGTTTTTAAGTTTGAAAGGGAAAATTTTAACTGTAAACGTATTAATGTTATCAAAGATGTGGTATAATTTACATGTGATGCCATTGCCAAACTGGGTTTTTAAGAGAATAAAAAAGAGTATTTTAGAATTTTTATGGGAAAAAAAGCCTCCAAGGATAGCATACTGTACGCTGATAGGAAACCCAGAAGAGGGAGGGATGGGTTTAGTTGATGTGGAACAAAAGATGAAAAGCATGAGGGTAAAAGTGGTTAGGAAATTTTTGGATGACAAGAATAGAGCTGAATGGAAGAAATTGATGGGTTTTTATTTAAATAAATGTGGGAATTTTAATCTTGGGGAAAACTTTTTATGGATGAAGTTGAAAGTTTGGATGATAGAAGGGATTCCACAGTTTTATAAGGAGGTTTTAAATGCTTGGAAGCTTTTTCTAACAGAGGTGGATTTTAATCCAGAGGGGAGGGAAGGGATTTTAAACCAGCCTCTGTTTTTAAATGACAAAATAAAGATACAAGAGAGAGATATCTATTTTAAGAAGTGGCTACAAGTGGGGATTGTAAAAGTGAGAGATATTTTATGGGAATACAAAGAGGGATTTTTACCACTTCAAGTGATTATGGATGCGATGGAGGAGGAGAAGGAGGATTTTAATGTGAT
>JARQWZ010007229.1:27500-30000 GCA_033150135.1 Gobio occitaniae
AGAAATAAGAAGAACGTTAAGAGAGGAGCTAAATAAAAAGGAAGTAAATGTGCAAAGAGTAGTTGAAGTGGAGGAAAAGTTAAAGAAAATAGAAGAAGAGAAATACAAAGGGGCAATGCTAAGAAGTAAAGCAAAATATACGGTGGAAGGGGAAAAATGTAACCGATTCTTTTTTAACCTTGAGAAAAGCAGGGGGAGGGCAGAAATAATTAAAGAACTTAAGAATAAAGAAGGACAAGCGGTTTTAAGCACAGAGGGAATTTTAAATGAAATAAGCACGTTTTATGAAGAACTTTTTAAATCAGAGGGAGGAGATGAGGAAAAAAGAAATATTTTATTACAACAGATAACAAGAAAGGTCAGTGAGAGGGATAAAAAGGATTGTGAAAAAGATATAACAACAGAAGAAATTATAGAAGCCATAAACCAGCTAGGAGTGAAGAAAAGCCCAGGAATAGATGGTATTGGAAGTGAGTTTTACAAGGTTCTTAAAGAAAAAGTAAGCCCAATTTTAAAAGAAATCTATGAAGAGGTTTTCAAAAAAGAAAGAGTACACCCAAGAATGGGCCTAGGCTTAATGAAAATAATCTATAAGAAAAAAGGAGACAAAACAGAACTGAAGAATTTTAGGCCCATTACAATGTTAAACACAGATTTAAAAATTTTAGCCAAAGTTTTAGCAAACAGACTAAAAAATGTCATGCCAAACATAATAGAAACTAACCAGGCTTACGGAGTAAAGGGGAGGGACATAGCAGACATCACAAGCAGCATAAGAGATATAGTAGGATACATAAAAGAAAAAGGAAAGAGCGCATACGTTATAAGCATGGATTTTGAAAAGGCATTTGACAGAGTGGAACAGGGGTTTTTATTGGGAGTTTTAAAACAATTTGGTTTTGGAGGGAATTTTATAAAATGGATATCAGTTTTATACAGTGATATTTTAACAAAAGTAAAGTGTAATGGTTTTTTAACGCAGCCTTTTAAAGTTTTAAGATCCATAAGACAGGGGTGCCCACTGTCAGCGCAATTATATTCGTTGGTGGCAGAACCCCTAGGGCTTTTAATAAACAGAGAAAAAGGAATAAAAGGGATACAATTTGAAGGAAAAGAAGAACTAACGAAAATATTCCAATACGCAGACGATACGACAATTGTGATTGAAAATATAGAAAGTGTTAAAGAAGTGATGGAAAAAATTAAATGCTATTGCGAGGGCTCAGGTGCAAAAATAAACGAAGAAAAAACAGTATATATGAAGTTTGGAAAGGCAGAGGTTTTAACGGGGGTTGTTAAGTTCATAGAGGTACAAGAGATGAAGATCTTAGGAGCAATTTTAGCAAAGAACGAAAAGGAAGCTGTTGATAATATGTGGGAAGAGACGCTGGGAGGAATGGAAAGAAGACTGATTTTTTGGAGAAATAGGTTTTTAAGTTTGAAAGGGAAAATTTTAACTGTAAACGTATTAATGTTATCAAAGATGTGGTATAATTTACATGTGATGCCATTGCCAAACTGGGTTTTTAAGAGAATAAAAAAGAGTATTTTAGAATTTTTATGGGAAAAAAAGCCTCCAAGGATAGCATACTGTACGCTGATAGGAAACCCAGAAGAGGGAGGGATGGGTTTAGTTGATGTGGAACAAAAGATGAAAAGCATGAGGGTAAAAGTGGTTAGGAAATTTTTGGATGACAAGAATAGAGCTGAATGGAAGAAATTGATGGGTTTTTATTTAAATAAATGTGGGAATTTTAATCTTGGGGAAAACTTTTTATGGATGAAGTTGAAAGTTTGGATGATAGAAGGGATTCCACAGTTTTATAAGGAGGTTTTAAATGCTTGGAAGCTTTTTCTAACAGAGGTGGATTTTAATCCAGAGGGGAGGGAAGGGATTTTAAACCAGCCTCTGTTTTTAAATGACAAAATAAAGATACAAGAGAGAGATATCTATTTTAAGAAGTGGCTACAAGTGGGGATTGTAAAAGTGAGAGATATTTTATGGGAATACAAAGAGGGATTTTTACCACTTCAAGTGATTATGGATGCGATGGAGGAGGAGAAGGAGGATTTTAATGTGATGGTTTTAAAAAAACAGTATGAAGATGTCAAGAAAGCAATCCCAAGGCAATGGCTAGATGAGATTAACAAGAAAGAAGAAAAAGAAAACAAAATGACTGTGTTCTTAAAATGTAAAGACAAAAAGATGGATTTTAATTTAGGCACTGTGAAAATGTTTTATGAGTTTTTTATAAACAAAGTTTTTAAGAAACCTGTGGCTAACCAGGTCTGGCTAAGACATTTTGAGGGAATTGAAGAAAAAGACATCTGGAAGAATAGAACATGGAAATGGTTGGAGGTGGATCTAGAATGTTTAGATTATTTTATTAGACAAAATGCGATTTATACAGAAATGAGATTGTGTGTAATGCAGAAAGAAACAAATGCTCAATGTAAAGTCTGTAAAAAAGAAGATGAGGGGATTTTACATCTGTTTTTA
>JARQWZ010007230.1:0-40299 GCA_033150135.1 Gobio occitaniae
GAACGAAAGCAAGATAGCAGGACCCAGCTGTCAAGCTGACCTCCCAACCGAGAGATAGGGACAAGCTGGACGTTGGGATGAGGGAAAATATCTTAATCCATTTAGCTGATCTTTGGTAATTTTCCAGACCATAATCAATCAATCCGTTCTGATCCTCAGCGTCAGTGGCGAGCGTCCGGTTCATGAATGGACCTGGACATTTCATCCAATTTCACGGTCAGACCAGACATACTGCGTAGCAGTTCACTAGCCTGACCCCCGATGGAGCCCACTCTTCCCTGCGTCTCCGCAGTCCGGGCTGAGATGTTACGATACAGCTCCTCAATCAATGTCATTCTTTGATCTAATACCTTCAGTCGGTCACACACATCCACGAAGCACTCTTTAATTTCCACAGACAGCGGCTGGGTGAATTTACTGGCAGCTGTCTTACCAATTTTACGATAGGTCAGGGCAATCCCAAGGCCGAGAAATAGGAACCCCACTATCATAATGCCAATTATGAATAAATCCTCAATATCCTCCACGGACAGGACTTCCAGGCACAGGACTTGCCAGTTGTTCCAGGCGTCCTGCGTGTAGCCCGCGGGGAAGGTCCAGTCCGGGCAGGTGGGTTCTCCCGGAGTACCTTTCCTCAGTGAGAAAATCTTGTCAATCGCGCTGAGAGACCAGTTAATTAATTCCATTTCAGTATTTTCAGGAGTCCAGCAAGCAGGGAGTCAAGAAAAAAAGACAACAAGATCAGCGCCAAAGCAGAGCGGGGGAGCAGATAGAAGGCACGTCTGCTCTGTATGAGATCAGGAAGTGGAAGAATATAGGCTGAGCGTTTATGTATTTGGTAGCATTGTGAGTATTTACAGTGTTTCTGTATTTGGTTGCGTAGTGAGTATTTGCAGCGTGTTTCTGTATTCGAGTGCATTGTGAGTATTTGCATGTGTTGTCAAACTGATGGAGATGTGTTCTTAATTTGCTGGTGTTGTTTTTTTTCTATTTGCATGTGTTTCCTTTATTTGCTGCTCATTGAGCTCTCTCAGCCACCGTACATAAAGGACAATGTTAGACTCTACTCTTTTTATTCACATAGTATTTTAATTAAGACTGAACCTCAGAATCTCCATTCTCATATGATGTGTCTCTTTAAGATTGTGGTAAAATATTAGTGAAGGCCACTAACAGAGTTTAAGAGATTACATCATATCCACTTTATTTTGCAACTCGAAAGTAATTTGTTTTCTGTGTATGTGCGAGAATTTAGATTCATCAGCTTCTATAGGTAAATAACTAGAAGAAAAAAAGTGCAGTAAAAGTATTTGCGCTACAAATTAGTGTGTTTACAATTACAATAAAAGATTCAAATAATATGATAAAAAATATCAGTATGCAATATCAAGTTTTTGTACACTAAAATAACTGGAAGTGGATGAGACCGGAATCCTCGCACATTCAAGTTACAAACATACTCTTATGTTGAAAATAAGGTGGGTACACAAAGACTAATGTCTAAAACTAAGTCCTACTAATGGTTTGGGTGAAATTCTGAATAGATGTTTGAAAGTATGCAGGTGTGTTCTTTTGTGGTTGGAATATCATGATGTAAGATTTTGGTATGAAATAGCTGAAAATAATTCCATTTATAGTGGATATCTGGGCCATTGCATTAAAAAGAATGAGATACCTGCTTTTGACAGAAATGTTTGCTGTGAAATAAGCAATCCAGGTTAGATATAACAATATTATACTGAAGGTTATTGATTTGGCCTCATTGTAGTTTTTCGGCAGATCTCGTCCCATGTAAGAAAACAGGAGACACAGGAGACCAAGAAAAAAACCTATGAACACAACTACGATTAAGGTTATAATATTTGCCCTTTCACAGATGATAATAATTTGGTCTTTATAAGTCCATGAGTCGGCTACGACTTTGATAGGAGAAACAGTCATCCATATCACACAAGAAATGAAATGAATGACAGAAGTAAATGCAATGAAGAGCCACTGGCCATTGTGCTTAACCCAAAGGCTGTGCACCTTAGGGAACTGAGCAGCCATTTTAAAAACACACATAATTTGAAAGGAACGGACAGTTAAACAGGAAATACAGACCGTGAAGAAAAATGCATATAAGGAATTTCTCAGCATGCAAATTGCAGATGTGGGTTTTCCAAAGAAAAAGAATGTACTTGTGCTAGACAAAATCAAAGATGCCAACATCAGGAAACACATGCTACCACCAGCAGACCTCACCACTGGTGTGTTGTAATTGTAGGAGAAAAGGCAAAGTATGGCAATGAGTAAAATAGTTATACATGTGGCAGAAACCAAGAAAGCCATGGAGGGGATTTCTGTGAACTGAAGATAGTCAACAGAACGTGTCTTACACGTCATGGTCATGTCATCATACCATTCACTCTCTGCACATGGTAAACAGGTATAGGGGTCGCCTGAAAAACAGTAAAATAGTGTTTTTAATAATAGTTTCCCAAAACCATACCCTGGTGAAAAACAGTACAGTAGGGTACAACGGGGCCTGAAAAAAGTACTTTTCACTATTCCCATAGTGTATAATTATAGGGAAAAAATGTATATGTTTGTATTGAAAATTTATGGAACAACAGATTATGTGTGAAAAGAAATCATAAAAGTGGTTTATTTTGTCTAAAATATGAGGTGGCAAGTTGGGCCTTTTATGATACTTTAAACAATTTCAAATACCTTAGCTAAAATAATGTTTTTTTTATAATTATAATGTTAATATCCTATTTGTTCAAAATGATCACTTTAGCAAAGTTTGCACTACATTCGGTTTATTTTCATAAATATATAATATATACATTATATATATATACTGTCATTCAAATATGTTACTATAAAAATATATTTGAAAAATACAGAAACAATTATTTTAAAAAGTTCTGAAACCATATAAATTTAGAGTAGTAGCATTAAATCATATTTTATTATATGATATGACAAATATCATATTTTTAAATATGGTTTATATATGATATTTACCATCTGAATCTAACTATTTCATGTCAATAAATAGAAAAGTCACCTGGCAGTTTTTTTATCTTGCTAATTATTTTGCCTTTAGCCCCAACAGCAGGGGTGCCTTTTTCCCCAAATACCATACTTTTACATATTCATTAAGATCTTAATGATAAATTTAAATAAGATCTTAATGATAATGAAATTAAGAAGACCTTTGTCTCAAAATATACTCAATACATTTAGCGACTCTCATTTGCTACTTAAATCTACAACATTTTTTTTTTTTTATTCCACGTGCATCATCAAAAGCAGATGTTTGGAAAGTGCTGCGACAGGTTTTTGTGCCATCTAGTGGTTTAGAGCAGGGGTTTTCAAACTTTATGATGCCAAGGACCCCCAAATATGATGAACCTTTATGAGGGACCCCCTTCCTAAAATCCATCTATTTTTATGTACGAAAAAACATTTTAACTGTTAAATAAATAGTACGTCTGACATTATAAATACAACATATTGTTACCCAACTTAAATTGGCCATTGATGTTGGATGTATAAACCTGAAGAAGAACAGTTTCAATTAAAAAACATTTGTATAAGCAACTTTCACAATAAATGTATGCAAGCAGCTTACTGTGTTAAGAAAACTGCCTTACAACCCCAGTGAGCAAGATAGAGGGGACTATAGTGAGAAAAACTCACTAAAGATACAAAGCAAACATATACAATTCTGCAATGTATACTGCAAGAAAGGAGAGAAACATGAAACAGAAATGAGACTATTCAGAATATTCAGTAGACTTTATACATTTTTGCTTTGTCTTTTTATTTTCTGAAATTTTCTGAGGAACCCTTAGAACACTCTGGAGGACCCCTGGGGGTCCCCGGACCCCAGTTTGAAAACACCTGGTTTAGAGGAGCCTTTTACCCTGTGGAGCCTTTAGCCCCATTGTACCCTATACTTAAGCATACTTTTTTACTATTATTTTATTATTACTAAGGATAATTATCCTTTAAAAGAATATAATTACAGTTTTTTATTAGTTTTAGTACTATTTTCACAAGGTGGATTTTTTTTAAACTCTTTGTACAAAAATTGTTCACATTGTTAGTAATTCACTCAAAACAGCTATACATGTTTTCTTTCCACATATTTGTTTAAAAACTTTTGGTTTAATCACTAGAACACATGTTATGTCTGTTTCCGGGTTTGAGTTTTTTGTTAGCCTGTTAGTTCGGGTCGGCTTAGATCGTGGGGTTCGCAGCACAAGCTGGCAGATGAGATAGAGACTGCTGAGGCACTTTCTCAATCTTCGTCTGCCAGCTCTGATGCCCTTCCTCCCCGTGCCGTAGCCTGCCCAGTGGCTTCTTCTGCTTGGGAAGAGGGCCTAATGCTTGAGCTATCTGCTTCTGGGGAAGCAGATGTGCTCAGCATCGAGGAAGGCAATGTTGAAGCACACTCACCACTTCACATCCCCGCTTATGAGGAGCTCGTAGAGGTTGTGACTCGTGCGGTGGCAAGATTAAACATCAGCTGGCCACTAGAGATGCAGGAAGCACCAGTTAAAAGCAAGCTGGATGAGTGCTTCCTGCAGCACAGATCACAGCCTCAACGCCGGGGTTTGTCATTCTTTTCCGACTTACACAATGAGTTATGTAAGTCATGGAACAAACCACACTCCTACCACCTATCTAATCCATCAGTGTTGGATTACAGCAATATAGCGGGGGCGGGAGAGCGGTTATGGGAAAATGTTGTGGGTTGAAGAGGCTTTAGCGAGTTACCCACCAAACCCTGCAGGGACACTTATGCAATGGTGGGCAGGGCTTATATGGCGGCGGGTCGGGCTGGTGCATGCCTGCATACGATGGCAGTTTTGCAGGCATACCAGGCCAACCTTCTAAAAAATTTAGATGAGAGCGAGGGACCAACGCCTGAGGATATTGCTGAATTGTGCAAAGCGACAGATTTGTCTCTCCTAGTCACCAAGGAGACAGCCCGTGTTATTGGCTGCTCTATGGCAGCTATGGTGGCCACAGAGAGGCATTTGTGGTTGAATCTGTTGGGCATCAAGGAGAGAGCTACATTGTTCCTCCTGGATTTCAGGAAGCGAAGAAGCATTCTGCTTGAGAGGCTGATTCCCTCAGTAGATTTCTTCACAGCATGGCAAGGCCTGTCGAATATGTCTCAATGGGTCCTGCGGACTGTAGAAAAGGGGTACAGACTGCAGTTCGGCACGCGTCCCCCAGAGTACAATGGGGTAGTTGGGACTGCAGTGGTTCCAGCAGGCTCGGGTAATGGAACAAGAAGTTCACTCGTTGCTGGTAAAGGAGGCCATAGAATGTGTTCCTCCGCCAGACAGGGAGAACTTTATAGTTCCAAAAAAGGGTCCAATTTTAGGTCTGACACATTTGAACCGGTCTCTGAGGAGGTTCAGGTTCAAAATGCTCACTATTCCCGTCATTGTGTGTCAAATCGGGTCCAAAGACTGGTTTGTCATGATAGATCTAAAGGAGGCATACTTCCATGTGTCCATCCTTCTATGTCACAAGAAGTTCCTGAGGTTCGCCTTCGGGGGCGAAACATTCCAATATCGGGTTCTTCAGTTCAGCCTAGCTCTCTCCCCTTGCACGTTCAGTGCATGGATGCAGCTCTGGCTCCACTGAGACTCCAGGGCATTCGTGTACTGAACTATATCAACGACTGGCTCACATTGGCTCACACGTTCCTGGGAGTGGTATGGGACTCGACTACGATGCAGGCACAAATGTCTCCTGCAGGTATCGAGTCCATACAGGCAACAGTCTCCAGAATGAAGCTAGGCCAGAACATCACTCTAGGAGCAGACGTCCTGTCGAGGCAGGGGCTGAGACCCGGGGAATGGAGACTTCACCCAGGTGGTGAAGTCGATATGCAAGAAGTTCGGCCCAGTTGAAGTGGATTTATTCGCGTCTCGTCCACTGTGGTTTTCTCTGGGGTTGGGGTTGGAGGCCATAGTGCAGACATGGCAAGGTTTTTCCCCGATCGCTCTGCTCGCTCCTGGGAGTTCTGGAGAGGGTCCGTCTAGACTGGTCGGCCCGAGTATGGTTCTCAGACATCATAGCACTCCTGGCAGACCCTCCATGGCAGATTCCTCTAAGGAGGGATCTGCTGTCTTAGGCAGGGGGCACAATATTTCACCCCCAGCCAGAGTTGTGGAAGCTGTGGGTCTGGCCCCTGAGGGAGCTCATTACCTAGAGGCTGGCCTGTCGTTTGGAGTAGTTGAAACCATACTCATTTCCAGAGCTCCTTCCACGATGATATTGTACTGCCTAAAGTGGAATTTGTTTTCTAATTGGTGTAGAGAGCGTGAGTTGGACCCAGTTAACTGCCCAGTGGCTTCAGTGCTGGAGTTCGTCCAAGATCGCTTCTCTGCTGGACTTACCCTGTCCACACTTTTTTGCCTGCCATTATCGCTTTCCACGCTCCTATAAGTGATGGGCCTCTGGGGAGGCAACAGCTGGTCGTACATTTCCTCCATGGTGCATGGAGGATGAGGCCTGCGGCTCGTGTCAGAGTTCCAACCTGGGATTTGGCGGTGGTTCTGGAAGGGTTATTCCTGGCCCCCTTCGAACCACTAGAGCCGGCGACCGATAAGAATCTGTCGCTTAAAGTGGCTTTTCTCCTGGCTATCACCTCTCTTAAAAGGGTGGGGGACCTCAAGGCCTTGGCTATAATGCCAACTTGCCTGGATTTTGGAGTTAAAGCCATTCTACATCCTAGACCTGGCTATGTGCCTAAGATGCCTTCCAATGTGGCACTGTCTATGGTCTTGAAGGCACATTCCATTAGGAGTATGGCTTCTTCTGAAGCTCTTTATTTGGGAGTTCCCATTCAGGAGATCTGTGAGGCAGCCGGCTGGGCTACCCCACATACCTTTATAAGATTTTATAGTCTGCACCTCCCTGCAACGCCAGGCGCCAGGTTGCTCTCGTCTTAAGTGTGCCTGGGTTCCAGCTTCACACTAGGGCATGAATGTTTTCTGTGTGGCATAGTGGGCATTTAATTCCCCAAAGTGTTGTTCCGACGCAGTGTGAGTTCCTTCGAAAGGGAACGTCTTGGGTTACGTATGTAACCCTTGTTCCCTGAAAAGGGAATGAGACACTGCGTGCCTTTGCCATGCCTCTCCATGCCTGAGAGCGATTCATCTTGTAAGCTCTGTTGTGTGCCAGCGTCCCTTTGTAGATTCCGGGTATGCCGTCACATGCTACGTCATGATGCAGCACCAATCAGGATTCATACTTCACTATGCACTATGCTAAGGGAGCATCCCCAAAGTGTCGTTCCGACGCAGTGTCTCATTCCCTTCTCAAGAACAAGGGTTACATATGTAACCCGAGACATTTTGCACTGTTCCCAGTTCAGTTTCCTTTGTCTCTGCCATCTGTTGCCATAGTGTTTTATTTTCCCTCATGTGTCTCACCTGTGTCTAATTAATCACCTCGTTTTGTCCCTAGTGTTTCATAGGCCCTGTCCCAAATGGCACACTTCATGTGCACTTTCGGTCTTGTGGACTTACAATGGCCGCTGCGTGCGCGTGTCCGTTAAGTCCACGAGACCGTAGGGTGTCCCATTTGTCATTTTAGGTCTCAGATGGGTGCTCGCAAGCGCCCCCTTTGAGGTCGATATGCGCCCTCGATGCGCACTTCTGCCGAGCCTGCACTGGTGCGAGCTATGCAGCGGACTTCTTCCCGGCAGTCAAAGCGGCATTACGTTGTGAAAGTGCGGACTCAGAGGAAGACCGCGAGGTTTTAGGGTGCCATTTGGGACAGGGCCATATAGTCCTCAATTTTATTTTGGTCTAGGGCTGCACGATTTGGGGAAAATATCTAATTGTGATTATTCTGGTTAAAATTGCTATTTACGATTTAAAATGCTTTTTTTATTTATTTTTTTTTTTTTTTTTTACAAATGAAAAGTGTGTGTATATAACATTTTGTGTTTGTATATTAATGACTAATAATAATTAAAAATACTTAACAAAATAAGAAATATTAATATGACAATAACATTTTAAAAATGTTATTTTTCTGTGATATCAATTTCTTAAAGTCTATGTCTTTAATATGAAATATGAGCCTCTTATGCATCCACTGTGGGGGAAAAAAACTCCCGTACATTGAAGAAAAGCATGGATTGTCATATAAATTTATTTAGAGAAGTGTTATTTTTCTTATTTTTTACCCAAAAGTTTCATTCATACTGGAAGCCAGAGGGTGCCCTTGAGCAGAAACTGCATATTTGCCTCAGAGAAGTAATAGTTTTCAGGAAATCCCTAATGTGAAGCTAGCACTGTAGGCTGAATAAAAAGAAGATAGAAACGCTTTGACTGATTAAACATAAAGACAATAAACATGGCTGTATCAAGATATGGTGTATTTGAGTTCTTCAAGCCTTCTCCGGTATTTTCATAATAATAAAGTGTGCAGTGCTGATTGACATAGACTTATGCTGCGTTCCAGGCAGGTTTTTGAGCCCGTAAGTTACGACTTCAAACCACGACTCACAACTTTGTAGCGTTCCAGGCACAGTCACGCCAAACTGCCTGAGCGGTAGCTAGATGTAAACAAAGAATTTCGAACCGTACTGTAGTATTCCTTCTGGTGTAGTGTGCTTGACAAACTACACAGGCAGATCTATTTAACTCAGAACGTAGTATTTATTACCGAGCACTCTCGGGTAGCTCGTGCTGCTGCTCACTCACATGTACATATCACGACAGAACACTCTACTTCCCCTCATGGTTATCCGCCACTGCTATACAACCAAGGTGGCCCTCTAGCGGAGTAAATATGGAATTACATGCATTAAATGCACAACACTATATCACATCCCCCTTTTTCTCAGGAAAAAACAAAACAAAATACTAGCTTTAAACAGTACTCATGAACACAAAATAAGGATATTAAAGTCCACATCACAGGAACATTTCCTTCTCATTTGTAACAAACAGCTGTTCAAAGCTTAAGCATATCTCGGCATTATTTAATTAGAAGGGTATAAAGTCAGTTCAAACAATAGTCTTGAAACCTGACGGGAACCTTCACAACTCGACCACTCCTGGTAGTAGTGGTACTGCCATTATGTAAGACCTGCTCTGGCACACTCTGTACAGAACTTTCTGTCACTTCTTGTGCCTCTGGGATGTGAGAGTGTGTAACACCATGGTGGTCATCTGCAGGGGTAAATGTCTCTGTGTACTTGTGGCTTGTTCTCCTCAGGTGGCGCCTATTCCGGCGCAACTGTCGTCCTTCTGCATTGACAACGTTGTATGACCTTGGCTCATCTCGTTTGGAAATAACAAGACCCGGCTGCCACCCTCTGTCTGTTTCAATGTGCACAGTATTTCCTGCATGCAATTCTGGTAAGGCTTTTGCTCCCACATTGTAGTGACATGCTTGTTTCTTTTGCAGGATTTGAAGTGCATGATGAACACCTTTGGGCGTAGTTGGTCGCAAGACATCGCTAGATGCTGGTAAGGTGCTATGTTGGGGTCGTAGTATCTGAGGACTGGTGTGTTGGTCAGTGCCGTTTTGAGTGCAGACAATGCTGTGTCGTGCTCAGGATGCCACTGGAATGCCATGTCTTTTCTCAGTAGCTGTCTGAGGGGTGCTGTGAGCGATGCCTCACCTGGGACAAATGGGGCGAGATATCTGATCATACCTAAAAGACGCTGTAGTGATTGTCTATCTGTGGGTTTTGGCATGTTCACCACTGCTCGTATCTTGCCATCGTCTGCTTTCACACCCTGTGGCGTTATCACATGTCCCATGAAATGTACGTTGTTCACTTTGTACTGAATCTTGTCAGCGTTGAATTTAACATTGTGTTTTTTTGCTCTCTCCATGATTTTAGCAACAATGACATCATGCTCTTGTTCTGTGGCAGCTGCAACGATCATGTCATCAGCTACAATATGTACACCCTCAATGTCACCGAACACTTCATTGTTGTACTGTTGGAAGACTTCGCTAGCAGACTTGACACCAAATGGCAGACGTTTGAATCTGTATCTACCCCATGGTGTATTGAATGTGCATAAGAGAGAAGAATCCTTGTCTAGTCTGACTTGCCAATAGCCATCCTTTTCGTCGAAGATGGAGAAAATTTTCTTTCCAGCAAGTCGATATAGTACATCTTCGGTTGTTGGGATAGAGAAGTGTTGGCGAAGAACAGCTTTATTTAGGTCACGAGGATCCAGGCATACTCGTAATGACCCATTTTTTTTCTCAGTGATGACAAGACTGTTAACCCATGGAGTGGGCTGAGTGACTGGCGCTATAACATCTGCTTGCAACAGCTGATCCAGTGTGTCTTTCAATTTGCCCAGCACAGCTAAGGGAATTTTTCTACATCCATGTATGACTGGTATTGCTTTCGGATCAACATGTATATGATGTTCACCCGGAAACTGACCAAGTCCTTCAAAAACTGTAGGGTGTTGCGCTATCAGCTCCTCTTTTGTGGTAGGACTTTTGATTACAACAGTGTCAACTCTTTTCAGTAGCTGCATCTGTTCACATGCTTCCTTTCCAAGTATTGGTATGGACGAATGTCTGGTGATGTAAAAGGGTAGGAAAACTTGCACTTTAGGTGTGACACACTGCAGCTTGGCCACACCTTCTGGTTTCAATTTTGTTCCGCCGTACGCCACCAGCATTGTCGAAGTTGGTTGTAATGACGCTGTTTCGTGCAGAGACTGGTAAATGTCGAGAGGTATAATATTGGCTTCAGCACCTGAGTCCAACTTGAACTTCACTGTCACATTTCCAATATCTACATCTGTGTACCACGCTTTCTGTGCAGAGCTGGGAGTCTTTTTAAGTTCCACTGTTCCAATAAACAATGAATCAACAGTGACATTTCTGTTATGTTTAGGGTGAGTGTCTTTTCTTTCAGACATGCACACTGAGGCAAAATGATTGCGCTTTCCACAGGCATGACATGTAGCTCCAAAGGCTGGACATTGTCGTGGAAGGTGTGATTTTCCGCACTTTTTGCAGATGACTGAGTCGACATTTGCTTTTTGCTGTTGAAATGTCGTTCTTTCATATCTCTTGTTCTGTTTTCCATCCTTTGTTTTCCTTTTAATGGCGTGAACAGCTTTATTCTGCTCTCCCATTGCTTGAATCTGTGTTTTTGCTGCCTCAGCTGCTCTACAAATGTCCACTGTTTTTTCCAGAGTGAGATTTATTTCTCTTAAAAGTCTCTCTTTTAAACGCTGATCACCGATGCTGAACACGATCTTGTCTCTTATCATGTCAGATTCTGTTGAGCCGAACTCACAGTCTTTACTCTTTTGTTTTAGTTCAGTGACGTACTTATCGATGGTAATCGAATCAGGCATGGGGTAAGCCCAAAATTGGTGTCTTTCAAAAACAACATTTTTCCTGGGTAAGCAATACTTCTCCAGTGCTGTTACTATATCTTTCACTGTTTCATCCTCTCCTTCTGCCTCAATAGACAGCGAGTTGTACACCTCTAAGGCTTCCTCTCCTAATGCGTGAAGTAGAATGGCTACTTTTACCTTCTCACTCTTTGAGTCGGATCCTGTAGCAGTCATGTAAATGTTGAACCGTTGTATCCATCTTCTCCAATTTTCACCTATATTTCCCGTTAGGACTAATGGAGGTGGTAATCTGAACTGATCCATGTTTATTTTTTCTTGTGCAGACTCACTTCGGTCACAATGCGCTGACTTTCTCCGTCGCGTCTCAGAGCTGTTAAATGCAGGTTCGGGTTCATAAAATGACTGTCTTCTGACACCATGTAGTATTCCTTCTGGTGTAGTGTGCTTGACAAACTACACAGGCAGATCTATTTAACTCAGAACGTAGTATTTATTACCGAGCACTCTCGGGTAGCTCGTGCTGCTGCTCACTCACATGTACATATCACGACAGAACACTCTACTTCCCCTCATGGTTATCCGCCACTGCTATACAACCAAGGTGGCCCTCTAGCGGAGTAAATATGGAATTACATGCATCAAATGCACAACACTATATCACACGTACGGGGCTTATGCTAATTTACAATCATTTCTATCGCCAAAGGTGCTTACTCATTGCTTATTTGAGAGAAACTTTCATAAACACCGCATCCGTAAGGGTTGCCATTGTTGCTTCGTGGGCTATGTGACGTCAGAGCTCGTAACTGGGAGTACATCGATCTAGTACGAGTTCACGGGTGGGAAGTCACGGGTTTGACTGCCTTTCCAGTGCACTTTCACGGGTAGAAGGTTCGGAAAACACGGGTTACGGGTTGCCTGGAACGCGGCATTTATCACTGTATACTATATAATATTATAAAATAATGCATTGTCTGCCTCATTCTGTGATAAGACGGCACATCAGTCCACAAACACTCAACTGCGATATGAAGTGAGTTAAAACGTTTTATTAAACGTTGTATTTTGTTGGACAACAGGTTTCTGAACGCTTTGCATTACTAGTTTGTGAAGATGTCTGAAGCATGTTGTTTTTTCAAACTCACGTTATAAGTGACTCAAACTTGCAGTGCATTTAGACGGAGCAGCGTTTACTACTGATCACAGAGCCGCTCTTCACTAACACACTGTGCATATATTTATTTCATTAAAATTGCAGCCTTTGCGCTTTCATTATCGCACATAACCCAAATCGCGATTGCTGTACGATTTCGATTAATCGTGCAGCCCTATTTAGGTCTAATCTCGTTATTATTTTAGGTGATTAGGTGTAGTAAAGTGACAGCTGACTTGATGATGTAAAGCCAATAGTTAAAGTTCATGTTTTCTCCTTCAAAATAGTTAATAGTTAAAAAACATAGCTAAAAATGTGTATCATGATGCTTTATTATTCTACCTGTTAAAAATGTATTGTGCAGTAACTTGCAATAGCCTATTTCTCTGTGCGTGTGACAGTGATTCATGCGCATACATGTCAGTCAGCGGGCATCGCACGTCAGGCTCGTAGAGAGATTTATTCAGTCCATTCAAATTCTGATTTTGGCCGCCTCTGAAATGTGTCAAACCATAGATAGCCTATTACCTAAAGAGTTCAAGTAAATATGCTAGAAATCCGCGCTCATTCAATAATATACATTTATTGCATAGACGGAGAAAGCGCGGACACCTGAATTTCATCTGACAGTACGCACAAAAGGTTTTTTTATTTAACAATATTAAAGTTAAATAAGCGAAGCCTAACTATTACTCACCTTTCTGAGCATCAGTGAGAGCAATGGCATCACAGAACGAGTAAAGCCTACTCTATATCTGGACGTTTTAAACGTTTTTAAATCTGAAAACTGCAAAAAGCATAGAAATTGTCAGACATCCATTTAGCGCATGTTCACAAAGGAAAATAACTGTAAAACAGCTCTGGTCCTCTCAATACTGTCTGTTTATTTTAGTGAGAAATCGCTTCATATGATTCAGTGAGAGAGCAGTCCAATTCAAGTGGATCATTCAAGTGGATTCAGGCCGTTTTGCAAACGCGTTTGACCCATTCATAATTTAGAAAATAATTTTAGCGTCAAAATGTGCGTACTGCCCAGTTCTGTTACACAGTTAAACTTCTTGAACCTAATGCTGTTAAACTGAATATATGATTTTTTATTAAATATCCACATAAACAACAAATTGTTCATCATTATGGCAAAAGTAGACCCCCGTTTATATACCCCCGGCATTGCACATTACGCTGGCACAGGGCCTCGCACCCCCCTTGCGACAGGCCTGCACAAGGTTTTGTGTTAGAACAGAGTTTGCTGCCAATACAGTGAATGTACTAACTGTACCAGATTTAATGAGTGGAGCGGCAAAAATTTTCCCTCCTCTAACATTCAGTAATTAAAAGTTTACAAACTCTGTACTGTACCAAAAACAGTTTACAAACTAATTAGATGTTGAGCAATAAGCTCAGTGACTGTAGATGAAACCAGCTTGTACAATGCAGTATAATAGCTAGCAGAAAACAGTAAGGACCTATTTTCTAGGACCTAGTAACAGAACTAAAAATTATTTGGATGTGTTCAAATCACACTTAAAAAAGCACCATACTTCCAGTAAAGTATATTGTGGTTATGGAAAGGACAAAATAAACTTAAATACCTAAGGTACTTACGAGAATAATTCACATAGCTGTTAAGCTGGCATTTTTTACATGTAAAACAGCAACTATGAAAACCTTCAGGTTGCCTTGAAAATCCCTTCTTGCACTCAGCAGAGCAGTTTGAGAAAGGAACCTTTAAGAAATGGGAAAATGTGTTATTTAAGTACAGATTTTCTTTTACAAACAATTTACTCAGCCATCTGAACACTATGTAATTTCCATACCAAAATACAAATTACATAATTAATTTTAAACGTACAAAAAATTCTCAGACCTTGCTTTCAAACATGGGAAAAAAAATATTTTATCAGATTTTCAATAGTAGCTATACTTGCATATGTAATCAAAAGAGAACAATCTAAGTCTTGATATCAGTATTTGTTAATATAAAATACAGTACTTCATCATGAAGATAAATAGTTTTTCTGAGGAGACTGTTTTGATGATTGTGTTAATTGTTTTGAAAGCGTTGACCTTCATTTGGAGAAATTAGCAAAATTAATTGAGAAAAACTGGAATCTATAAAGCTAAATGTTTAGATAAAGGCTCATCGAATGAAGACTTACAGAACCGCTCTTATGCCAGAGCAGGAGAGAGTCGTTGATTGTAAAAGTTATTTCTGGATATGTATCATACGTTCCCACCATCTCAAACTGTGGAGGATTTACGTCAGCGTGCCAGAGCACAACTGCATAATTGATGGTTGGATCATAATTAACATCATATTTCACCTGACGGCCATTAAGTGGAAAATCCAACTTCTTTATTTCTCCCAGAAGCTGTTGTGAGTAGGGGAAATGTTTGTTATTTTACAAAAAAATAAAATTTAATAAATTAATTTTGTTTTAGGAATTTATTAAATTGTTGTAAGATAAATAATATAACATGTAATTTCATAAAAATATGAACAATATTTTTTATAATTTAATAAATTAAAACATTGTTACTTCAATAATGTGATTAAAATAATAATTAATCTTGTCATAAATTCAAATGAATTCACTTACCATGTATGGCTTAACCAATGTGTTTTTGCTGCATCCATTCATGTCGCACTGCAGAACCTTATGTAATGCATGAGCTATGGTGTATATGGCAGAATAGATGGCAAAGGAGAATGTGGGATTTTCATTTATAATGTCCTCTGCAGTCAACAATGTGCAGTAATCACAAACTTGATTACATGTCTTACTCTTCTGGATGACACTCTCTTTATTATGGTTAACATCAGTTGTTCTTCTGTCTTTATAGACAAATTCATTAAACCCAGACAATGACAACAATCTCTCCGTAATACCAATGATTGTGCCAATTTTCCCAATTCCTGGCTCTCTGGGAAGCTGTTGATCCATAGCCCACGCTTGACTTGCAATCCATACTTTCTCTTGGATGTTGTTCGCTATGGCTGCTTTGATAATTTTGCTTGCATATTGTGGCAGAGCAAAAACAACAATGACATTGATGTTGAGCATATCAATCTTTTGAAGTGTTTGACTGTAGTTTGCGTTTAGGCTTAGACCCTCTTGATAGGCCAAACAAATTCCAGTATTGCTTATATACTTGGTAAACAGCTTTAGTCCGTCTGAACTGTAATCATCTTGGCTACCAAGAAAGGCAACCCAGTTCCATCCAAACCATTGAATTATGTGAATAATCATCTCTATCTGGTTTTTATTGCTAGGGATTGTTCTTACAAAAGAAGGATACTGAAGTTTGTTACTTAATGCAGAGCTAGTAGCTCCATAGTTCACCTTTGAAAGTGAAGAAAACACTAAATTATAAACAATGCATTAGTATTATACTTTATATAGCAACTTAGTAGTCCGGAAAAAATGTCAGTTAGTAAGTGTGTAAGTATTTTGTTATGTAAACTGTATAAAAAGAAACAATTTACCAATGGTATAAGATCCATTGTGATCAGTTGTGCAATAGTAATAGTTCTTGTGCTTCCATATGGCCCTGTTAAAGCAATCACTTTAGGCCGATAGTTGTTCAGTTTTTCTTTAGGTTTTATTGACCCGTTCTTGGAGATAAAACTTAAGACTGAAGGGAAATTCTTGGTATTAGAACAATGGTCAAAAATGTCATACCCCAAAGAAACATTTGGCAGAAGAGTGGTGGAGTTATTAATCTCTTCAACGGCAAACCTCATTACTTGCAACATCTGATAGGCAGATTTTGAGGAATGGTGCCTTGAAAACATCAGTGAGGAAGTTAATAGCATGCAATTGAATTTTCACTTTATAGATTTGACTTTGAGGAAATGCTGCTTTGATTTACAATATTGCATATTGATAATCTGACTAATAAAAAAAAATCCTTGCTTACCTGAAACATTCAGTGGTCTCTGGGGAGAACAGGGGTGTAGCTTGTTCAATTTCATGTAAAGCAAAAAGGCCACCCAATAAGTAATCTCCTTCCAAACTGAACTCAGGATTTGTGCAAGAAACTTTGAAAAAGAAACAATTAGTAAAGCCCAAAAGGAAAATGCAAATGCTACTGAGACACATTGTTTAAGATGGTCTGTTGGTCATGAAGCAGATGTGCAGTGGGAAGTCGTTTGAGAATCAGGCTTATATTCTACCCTTAATTTTCTTAAAACACATTTCAATTTGCTTAAACCACCATATTCAGTGATACAAATGCCCATTTCCATATCTAAACTCACAAAGCATATGCCAATCAATTATTAAATAGAGCATTACATCACATTCATAGCATATTTTACAAATTTTAACCTTCTAAACTCTCAGCAGGGGTTTACAGTTGGATTAGAATCACTAAGGTTTCAAAGTTTATGTGGTGAGCAAATTTAAAAGTTGATTCTGGCATATGTACAGTACATGAGATTTTATGCAGCTTCTGTTGAGTACTGTAGTGTTACACATTCATTTGAGTATAAAATATATTTAATGCTCTCCCTGGAGCCTGAAAACCAATGCTAAAATAATAGATTTTGAATGGCCACTGTTGCTGTTCACATATACTTTACATTTTTAAATTTGCTTAACCCAGTTCCTGCATAAATTTAAATGTTTTTGCATGTCTGACATTATTCTAGATTTGTCACCCCACAAGTGTCACATTAAACATCAGGTGTCAATTCATAACACAAATTTCTAAGAAATCATATGAGAACTGTGTAGCAGTTCTAGACATCCCTCTAGGTGTAATGTGTAGGTTTGAAGATGAATACTAAGGAAGCCCTGAACCGCAAAGTAAAAAAAAAAAAAAAAAAAAATATAGAATTTTGAGAATAGAGTCGAAATATTTTGAGAATAAAGTCGAAATATTTTGAGAATAAAGTCAAAATATTTTGAGATTAAAGTCAAAATATTTCGAGATTAAAGTCAAAATTACAAACGTAGCCTCGTATTTGAACTTTCATCATCCATCAGGTAGCCTAAATATCACTAAACAAGAGATCAAATTGAAATATAAAACGTAGTGTTCAGGTTATCTTAATGTTTATGAAACAGATAGGACAGGAGTTCCCTTTCAGTCGGTCAGTTCCGACGTACGTCTCCGTTCCCTCCTTCAGGGAACGAGGGTTACATACGTAACCGAGACGTTTTCAAACTGCGAGCGCCTCCTCAAGAAGAATGATAGGTTTTGCCCAAAACTGCTGTGATTGTGAATATAATTAAATAAACTAACACATAAAGGCAGGTCCCAGGCACTCAATCAAACGTAAAAAAGGAGAAGGAATTAATTAAAAAGCCTTTATTTGGTATGGCTTAAGTCATCTTTTAAAAAACTACAAGAGCCAACATGTTTCGACCAAAAAAATGGTCTTCTTCAGGGCAAAGCAGCACAAAGAATGATAATGACAACAATTTATAAGTTGAACCCCACCCATAGTCCAAAAGCATTCAATTAGCCTAATAAGGCCTAATACAATCGATTAACCCAATGAGGCAATCAGGTCTACAGGATTGGGGAAACCAACGTAATGAGCAAAGAAAAAAAGTAAAAAGAAAAACAACACAGAGAAAAAACTCTCCTTCAATGTAGGCTACCTTTCACTCCAGGTAGCCTACGTTGAAGGAGAGTTTTTTCTCTGTGTTGTTTTCTTAATTGATTGTATTAGGCCTTATTAGGCTAATTGAATGATTTTGGACTATGGGTGGGGTTCAACTTATAAATTGTTGTCATTATCATTCTTTGTGCTGCTTTGCCCTGAAGAAGATAATTTTTTTGGTCGAAACATGTTGGCTCTTGTAGTTTTTTAAAAGATGACTTAAGCCATACCAAATAAAGGCTTTTTAATTAATTCCTTCTCCTTTTTTACGTCTGATTGAGTGCCCGTGACCTGCCTTTTTGTGTCATTGGATTTTTCCCTACCCCAAGAGCACCTATTATGGACTATTTAACTCTACCTGAGCGCCGAGTTGAACCTTTTGCCGATAATTAAATAAACCTTTTTATCACTATTATCTTATTCATTAATATCTGCTCTGAGAGCAAAATCTAATTAAAAGCCCCTGCACTCTTTTCGGATTGTGTTCACGAAAAGATTTCTATGGGTCAATGTGGATAAATCTAGATTTAAATTCATAGAGACCAGCGCGTGACCTGATGGATTTGGATTATTCCTATCCAAAATGAGATGATCATGTGAGCCTTATGTATAGTGTAACTTCGAGGGTTGAAGCCGCAGGGCGCACTCACACACAATGGCAAAAGTGGTCTTGTAGAAGTAATGATTTATGACGTTCCAGTAGGCAAAATGGAAAAAAAATCATCCAGCTAAGTTAAATAAAAAGCAGAAATCTTTTGACTGATGAAACATGAGGACAATTAACACATGATGTGATTGTTTTATGTGTGTTTTTCAAGCCATCTTGGGGTATTTCCATATCTATATGAATAATGCAATGTTAATTGCCATATCCTTTATTACAGTAGGCTATAGAAACCATTATTCTGTGATAATTGTTTTAATTGTATAAAATCCATGATGAAATCTGAATGTCTTAATTTATTATAATTAATAATATAATTTGTAGGCTACTGCTTTTTATTAAACTTACCTGGATGATTTTTTTCAATTTACTGGAACGTCATAAATCATATTCATTATCATAAAGCAGATATTAATGTGTAAGATAATAGTGATAAAAGGGTTGATTTAATTATATTCACAATCACAGCAGTTTTGGCCTAAACCAATCATTCTTCTTGAGCAGGCGCTCGCAGTTTGAAAACTGTTTCATGAACATTAAAATAACCTGAACACTACGTTTTATATTTCGATTTTATCTCTTGTTTAGTGATATTTAGGCTACCTGATGGATGATGAAAGTTCAAATACACTAGTGGCTGCAGCACTGTAGTGTGTGTGTTAGGCTACGTCAATGAGGCTGCATTTGTAATTTTGACTTTAATCTCGAAATATTTCGACTTTGATCTCGAAATATTTCGACTTTAATCTCAAAATATTTCGACTTTATTTTCGAAATATTTCGACTTTATTTTCGAAACATTTAGACTTTAATCTCGAAATTCTAGAATTTTTTTTTTTACAGATTTTTGTTTTTACTTTGTGGTTCAGGGCTTCCGTAGAATACAAATGCCCTTTAGCAAAACAAATTAAAACAACGATATATCCCTAATTTTGAAGTTGTAAATTGAGTGTTTTTGGTACAGGGCATTTGTATTAGTCTTCACATGAGCGCTTTGTAAACACGGGAGCGGTACTTCTGCTTACGTCTAGCATGACCGTTCTGACGTGAATACGTCATCCTTAGCACCTTGCAGAGCTGCACAAGATGAACAATTTAGGACAAAAAGTATTTACAAAAAATATTTATTTAAAAAAAAAAACATTTTAAATGACCGATCGTTTCGCTAGATAAGACCCTATTCCTCATCTGGGATCACGCAGAGCCTCTGGAATCCATCAAAGCACTTCGAAACTGCATTGATTTGGACCTTCAGCATTTTGGTTGCAACTGAAAACTATTATAAGATGAAAAACCTTGGAACGTTTTCTTCATTATACTTAATTTCTTTTCGACTGAACAAAGAAAGACATGAATATCTTGGATGAGATGGGGGTGAGTAAATTATCAGGAAATTTTAATTTTGGGGTGAACTAATCCTTTAACTGAAGGGACATGAAGCACTACTCTCAAAGATCTTATTTACTTTGTTTCTGTTCAAATGTTCTCTTTAAAGACTGATTTTCGTTTTACTTCCTTTAATGTTAGGGGTCTTCGAGAAAACGTGAAACGTAAAGCTCTTTTTTTATTCTGTAAAGGCAAAAATGCACACTGTATTATGTTACAAGAAACTCAAAATTTTGAGCCGCAGGCCTCATCCTCCGAGCCCCACGGAGGAACTGTACAATCAGATGGTGCTTCCCACAGGGTCCATCACCTACAGATGCGTGGAAAGCCCCAATGGCAGCCACATACACCTTCAGGGTGGACGGGGTAAGACCGGTGGAGAAGCGATCTTGGAGGAACTCCAGCACTGAAGCCACTGGGCAGTTAACTGCGTCTACCTCACGCTCTCTACACCTAGTGGAGAACACATTCCACTTAAGGCTGAACAGTCTCCTGGTGGAAGGAGCCCTGGAGCTGAGTAGGGTCTCGACCACATCTGCCGACAGGCCAGCCTCTAGGTACCGAGCCCCCTCAGGGGCCAGACCCAGAGGTTCCATAACTCCGGCCGGGGGTGAAATATTGTGCCCCCTGCCTGCGAGAGCAGATCCCTCCTCAGAGGCTCTGCCATGGAGGGCCGTCTAGCAGTGCTACGATGTCCGAGAACCATACTCGAGTGGGCCACCGGGGTGCTACTAAGAGAAGGCTGATGCCCTCCCAGCGGACCCGCTCCAGAACTCCCGGGAGCAGAGCGATCGGGGGAAATGCGTACAGCCTCGGCCACGTCTGCATCATGGCATCCAGCCCTAACGGAGCTGGATGCCTGAGAGAAAACCACAGTGGACAGTGGGACGTCTCTCAAGACGCAAATAGGTCCACTTCCACTGGGCTGAATCTCTCGCACATGGCCTCCACCACCTCTGGGTGGAGTCACCACTCCCCGGGCCTCAGCCCCTCTCTCGACAGGACGTCTGCTCCCTGGTTTTGGTCCCCGGGGACGTACATCGCTCTGAGAGACAACAGTTTCCCCTGGGACCACAGGAGGATCTGGTGTGCCAGTCTGCAAAGAGGGCGCGAGCCTATCAGGACATGGTGGCCACGGAGGTCCGAGAGAAAGCTCCTCAGAGCCTTGTAGACCGCCAGCATTTCCAGGCAGTTGATGTGCCAGGAAGAATGCCGGGTCTCCCACAGACCTCTCGCAAAGCGGCCGTCCATGACCACGTCCCAACCAGTGAGGGAGGCATCAGTTGAAACGGTTTTCCGGCAACATGATGCTCCCAGCACTGGCCCCCGGGACAGGAACCAAGGTCTCTTCCATATGACGAGGGAACGAAGGCATCTGCAGGTTACCCTGATAATACAGAATGGTTTTCACCCTCGAGGAAAACCCCCCCTGGTTCCCAGCCACCACTGTAGGGGTCTCGTGCAGCAGGCCAAGAGATATTCTGTTGGACACAGCTGCCTTAAGTCCCAGCAGTCTTAAACTGCTACACAGTGATGCTGCGCCTTGCTTCATTTTGGAGACCATCGCCCGTATGGAGAATCCCATACAGCTCCCAGGAACACCGTTCTCTGAGAAGGCGTCAACACGCTACTGCGTGTAGAGTCTCAACCCCAGCACTGAGAGCAGCTAAGGACGACATCTCAATGCCAAACTGCTGCTACTCGCGAGGGAAAAAAGCCAGGCCGTATGGAGGAACCCGATAATGATACGCTTCGCCCCCTAAAGTGAACCTCAGGAATCCCCCGTGACACAGAAGGATGGATACTTGGAAGTATGCGTCCTCTTTAGATCCACCGTGACAGGCCAGTCCTCAGACTGGATCTGAATCATGACAAGGAAATGCTAGAGCATCTTGAATCTGAATCTCCACAGAGAACGATCCAAGTACTTCCGATCTAAAGTTGGACGCAACTCGCCATCCTTCTTAGGAACTATGAAGTACCGGCTGTAGAACCTGGACTCCCTGTCTGGCGGAGGAACATGTTCAAAAGCCTCCTTAACCAACAGGGAGTGTACTTCCTGTTTCATAACCCGCACCTGCTCCGGGCCAACCACAGTCCAGACCACCCCGTTGAACTTCGGGGGAGGGAACTGAACTGCGGCCTGTAACCCCGTTCTACAGTACGCAGGGCCTATGCAGATATATTCGGAGGCATAACCATGCGCCAAGATAATCTGCTAAGGGAACCAGCCTCTCGAGGCCGGCCTCGGGTGTCAACCAAGCCTCCTCCCCGACCCCCTGA
This sequence comes from Gobio occitaniae, assembly GCA_033150135.1. Taxonomy (NCBI): domain Eukaryota; kingdom Metazoa; phylum Chordata; class Actinopteri; order Cypriniformes; family Gobionidae; genus Gobio; species Gobio occitaniae. The sequence goes on from JARQWZ010007230.1 coordinate 22,479, forward strand.
AGCGGCTAACCGGCAGGGCGAAATCGAGGAAGATTTTCGGTGTGCGTACGCGTTTGCTGGACCGCCGCAGGTCTTGCTAGAGGTGGCTGGTGCAGCGCGCGATTCCCGAAAACTCCACAGGGGAGGCGACCTCGATCGCTCCTACCCGGGAGAGGGGACTGGCCAGCAGGGGCCTCATCTAAGGGAGCAGCTCGACAGGGCCGCAACACTAGGGCGGACACTGTGGTTAGCAATTGCCTGAAACTGATGTGTCCCGCAAGCCACAAGGCGGCGAGAACGACATCAACTTCCGGAGGGCTCCAAGGAGAAGCAGCCTCACCATGCATGGAAGCAGACCCCTCAGGAACTGCCCATGCATAATTTGCTCCCATCTTAAATGAATATCGAGACAAGTCAAACACGCTTGGGTGACAGACCGATTAAGTATCTAACTTATCAAAGTCAGATAACATGACACTCAATTCCTCAGAATTAAATGCCACCATAATCACCCAACCTGGTCTCAACCTGCAATCTGGTCTGAATGATAGGCTGAGTAGAAAATACATTTAACTCCTCAAAGCCAGATAATATTTTAATTTAATTCCTCGGAATTAAATGCAGCCACAACCATGGTCTGAATGATAGGCTGAATATCTAACTCCTCAACGTCAGATCATATTTAATTTAATTCCTGAGAATTAAATGCAGCCATAATCATCAGACGATACTGTTTTATTGTATTTATATGGACTTGTAAACCACACATTGCCTTAGCAACGTGGCTCAAGCCGTTATAATACAATTGGCTTTCATCCCTCGAGAAAAAAGCCAAACAGGCGCGAGGCTGAAACACCCGAAAGGTGCACGGCAGTACGCGTCGAGATATTTCTCAATGAAAACAGCCAGCACCCTCAGGAGCTGACTGTATGCCTCGCACCCAACAGTATCACATGCCTTCTCATCGTGTCACGTTGTATCACTTTACTAGCAGACCCGAACCTACGTGCCGCCTCGGCAACGCAAGATTGAATCTTGCACTAGTGAAATGGCAAGCCTCGATATGGAGCCCGTCTTATTCCTCAGAATCAGACAGCTCACGCATCGGGTCCTCCACCCCGGGGAAGAGGCCGCAGCGCGGGCTTCCACATGGGGAAGGAGAACAATGGAACTGTCAAACAGGGAAGGAGAAGATGCCTCAGCACTCTCAGGTTCCCCTGACAGACCCATCTGCGAGTCCCAAGATTGATCAACCGTGCTGCCTCAACAGGCACGGGACCAGCCACGGAGTTCGTGAGCCATGAGAAAATTCTTGTGAAAACAACGTTGGTAGACAAACAACACCAAATAAGACTGACAAACACAGAGCGCTCAGCTGTAGAGCAAAAAGCTGTTGTGTGTATGCATCAGCGTCCCTTTGTATCTTCCGGGTGTGCCGCCATCTACTACATCATGACACAGCACCAATCAGATTGGCTTGATTTCATTCATACTTCAGACGCGCAACGCTGTGGGCGTTCCCAGAGTGTTGTCACTCGACGACGCAGTGTGAGTTCCCTCGAAGGGGAACCCTGTTTTGGTTTCACAGAGCGCTTCTTTCACAGAGCTTCTGCCTTATTTTATTTACGGCGGTTTGCTTATAGTATAATGAACCACTCCCACTGATTTCCACAGCCAGTTAGTTTGAACTGTTCTCACCCAATCAATGATGAACAGAGTCAGACCAGACAAATTCAGCACGGATCATTTTAGTCAAAGGAGTGCATATGAACTGATAGGGTATTTATCTACAATAGCCTATACTTTTTGGATATTTTCATCTCTACTAACCATATTAATTAAAGATCTCACCTCTTTATCATAGCCTACTTTAATGCAATTGCTAAGATTTCATGTTCAGCAATTATCCTACCTACATTCAACTTATTACACATATAGCTACTTTTCACGTTAGTAGCCTAATAACTGGACAAAAGCTTTGAGTAATGTTTCCAAAACGAGAAATCTTCCCTAGTATAACCAAACAGTGTTAAGCGGTGCGGCATGTGGTCACAAACGGTGGACTTTTTGGTGGAGTCGTTTATTTTACTATAAACGGGACGATCGAAAGGGCAAAATATTTGGTAACACTTTACAATAACAGTACACGTATAATCATGTATTAATACATGAATTAATAGTTAATTAAACATGAACTCATGATTAGTGAAGATATGAACTAATCATGAACAAATGAGGAGCTATCATGAACTAAGACAGGAGTCATAAGGATTTATGCATGAATAACAGCAGCATTAATACATGTTAGTACATGTTTGATAATTAATGCATTAATTAACATGTATGGTTAAACTAAATCAAACAGGCTCCTTAAGAATAATTAAGAAGTACTCTGACTTTGAATTAAACATGTGATTTAATACTGTCATAATTTAAACTGTAATAGCCTATTATAATCTGCCATCTGCAGCTTTGTGATTTTTAGCCATTTTTATGAGCCATTAATTACACACATTGTCTAATCAAACGTGGAAAATAGACTAATAACTATCACTAATCATTTTAATTTGATATAAACCGTTTTCAGATTTGCATAGTTCAATTAGGCAGACGATCCCTCACTTCCTGACTTTACTGCATGTTTCCTGTTTGGTTATTTTTTGGGAACTGATTTCTCAGGAACTGTTATAAGTCACAGTAGGTTTAGTTTGATGGGAAAGAGAATATCACAAAACAGACTGAGACCTTTTGATATAAAATAAAACAAATTTAGTATTTTCTATGTTTGATAAGGGTGATCAGTGAAAGTAATGAAAAACTATTCCTGTGGCTTTCAGTAATATTTTTGATGAAGCTTCTGATAAAAATGGTTTAAATTATGACAATAATACATTTTAAAATGTATTTCAAAGTCAAAATATTTGTTATTCATTCTTAGAAATCCTGTTTGATTTAGTTTACCCATACATGTTAATTAATGCATTAATTATCAAACATGTACTAACATGTATTAATGCTGCTGTTATTCATGCATGAATCCTTATGACTCCTGTCTTATTTCATGATAGCTCCTCATTTGTTCATGATTAGTTCATATCTTCACTAATCATGAGTTCATGTTGAATGAACTATTAATTCATGTATTAATACATGATTATTCATGTACTGTTATTGTAAAGTGTTACCAAATATTTTATATTACAATACAATTTATTGGATATAATGAAATGTAACGAAATGTAAAGTATAGTTATTTAAACTATATAATCAACGTAATATGAAGCAAATTTAAGTAAAAAATCGGAACACTATTTAATCCAGGAAGGAGAAGCTTATTATACCAACAAACCTGCCACATTTTTTAGAAATGGCAAAAAGTAGGCATATATTCATATGATATTTTCCAAATCTTAAAACACAAATTTTTTAGGGCATTATATTGGATTTCTCTATAGGATCTAGATGGAAATGTGGCGTGTTAAGCCAATGCACATATTTAAGAAATGCATTATTTGGTTGAAGGCTACATCAATAAATTACAACAATTTATGCCACTGACACAGGCTGCGGAATTTTACGCTGAGCTTGCTTCTGCTTTAGCTTTTTAAACATGGAAGTATGACAAAGGCACATAGGCTATATACATTCTCTAATGTGGATAAAGGCATATTTTGTCCACATCACTATACGTGTTTATTAGGAGAAAATATGTCGTTTTAACGGCATAATATCTCGTTATTATTACATAATTGAGTAGAAAAAATAATATGTGTGGCAGCAATGCATCACTGTAGTACGGGAACACGAAGTACAAAACTTGTAAATAATAAATATGGTTTAGCATTCAAATAAATCGTAAATATGGAAATATTTGGATTTGTGTCAAATGAGAGAGGTCGCGCGTTTCTGTTTTGGTTCAGCTTTAAATTAATTTGTTTTGGCCTATAGCTAAATTTTTCATTCTTGTTTTGTTCTTAATGCAAATATTCTTTCAAACCAGACCTTCTAAGAGCGGGACACGAACCAGCAATAATTTCGGTATGGGAGTCAGGCACTAATAAGCAGGCTATCGACTATCACATGCCGCACTGCTTTTAAACACTGTTTTGTTATATTAGGGACGATTTCTCATTTTGGAAACATTACTCAAAGCTTTTGTCCATTATCTGAGTAAGACCAGACAAATTCAGCACGGATCATTTTAGTCAAAGGAGTGCCTATTCCTTTGACCAAAATGATCCGTGCTGAATTTGTCTGGTCTGACTCAGTTCATCATTGATTGGGTGAGAACAGTTCAAACTTACTGGCTTTGGAAATCAGTGGGAGTGGTTCATTATACTATAAGCAAAATGCCGTAAATAACGTGCGCTCTGTGCATCCAAAACAGCGTTTTTTACGCCTTCATATGGCAAGCTGAACAGCGTAAAAAGCGGTGCTTTTCAGGCACACTAAAACGCAGTCAAATACGGCATCATTGATGAATTTCGCGCGATTTTTACGCCGTTTGTAATTGCAACAGCGTATTTCGCAGCGCAAATACTGTTTAAAATGCCGTATTTTACTGTAAACGCGATTTATCTATAGCGTAATTCTAAGCCTTTTGGCTTGCCATACTCCTGTCACTTTAAGAACGGCCACTGGCGTACCACGCTTGAATTCACTGAGCTCCTGAGAGCAACCCATTCTTTCACAAATGTTTGTAGAAGCGTCTGCATGCCTAGGTGCTTGATTTTATTCACCTTTGGCCATGGAAGTGATTGCAACACCAGAATTTAATGATTTGGAGGGGTGTCCCAATACTTTTGGCAATATAGTGTATAAGTGTTCTGTCTGAATCTTTATTTTATACATGCTTGTGTTGAATAAACTCCCACACCTGAGTCCATATGTTTGTGTCATCTCGTTACAAGGTCATCAATATGAAAAGAGTTCAATTCAGCAATAAAGCAGCTCTGTAGAAAAGAGTAATGTCATCAATTTGATTAATATTCAAGTAAATAAAATTTCATTTAAATAAACAAATAAATAATACTTAGTAGACACAGAAGCATGTGAGGGCAGTTTGTTAGTCTTCAATGTGCTCTGCCGCCTCCAGCACACCCCCATTCAGCCTGTAAAATGAATCTGGATTTCACACAGAAGAAACTCAGTCGTGGCTGCAAAGATTCTTTTTTTGCTTGAAAATGTTATCTATCAAGTAATTGCATGGCAGATTGCATAAGAGGAAGTGGCTTTTTTGAGTGGAAAACCATCTTCAAGAAATCATTGTATGGGGGTGGGGGGGACAAAAAACACAACACAGCACATTTCTCAGAATATCTTTTATTTTCTGAAACATATTTTTTTTGTTTTTATGACTGAATCTTCATTATTGGGTGAAAATACAATTCATGAAAGACACAAATTGGATGAGAGATAGCCAAGGGAAACATTTAAGGATTTATGTCGCTGTAGCTTGTTGTCATGGGAAAAAAAAAAATCTTTGTCACAAGTACAGCTGTATGATGCACTACATACAGCTGTACTTGTGACAGAGATTTTTTTTGCATCACTGATTTTGTAAAGGTTATTTGGCTGAAGTAAAGGTGTTATGACACATCTATCAGAAATTGTCAAGTGTAACAGAGAGACTTTATAAAAATATAATTGCATAATAAATGGCTAAGAGTCCAAATTGTTTTATGGATGGATGGATAGATGGATGGATGGATGGATGGATGGATGGATGGATGGATGGATGGATGGATGGATGGATGGATGGATGGATGGATGGATGGATGGATGGATGGATGGATGGATGGATGGATGGATCAGACATTTCCTCCTAACCTCACATAGATAGATAGATAGATAGATAGATAGATAGATAGATAGATAGATAGATAGATAGATAGATAGATAGATAGATAGATAAATAGATAGATAGATAGATAGATAGATAGATAGATAGATAGATAGATAGATAGATAGATAGATAGATAGATAGATAGATAGATAGATAGATAGATAGATAGATAGATAGATAGTCAGAGTCAGAGTTATATTAATAAAAATATCCTGACACTTCCAAACTATATAATGGAACGGGGCCCACAAGTTTGAAGCTCAAAAAAGTGCATCCATCCATCATAAACATATTCAACTTTGGAAGAAAATGTATAGCCTCTTGCAGTTCAAAACGCAATGTCCGGTGTAAGGCGGATGCTGATCAGTCTGGAATGAGAAACAGTGACTTCCCGGAAACAAAGGACTTTTCCAAAAATTACCATATGAACACTCTCCTGCATACAACCCCACCCGAGACACACCACACTGAGACACACACACACACCTCACATTCACACTCTGCACATCACCCTCTGTGTAACTCATTCTCTCCCCCACTGAAGACTCATTCAAAATCTATGCAATGTTAAATGTGTACAATGTGTAACTATGCATGTTTAGTATCATTTGAAACGTGTCAGTGCGTCTGGTAAAATGGTCTCATTTTCCCAATCATAATGCAAACCTCAAAGAAGTTATATAAGTTGAGAAAAATACTGTATGTCACCAAAAGGTGACCTCCCAAATATCATTCACTCAGAGTGCCTCCTGTATGTAAATAAGTGTCCTCCTTTACAGATGTTTAGAACCCATTCAGTCACAAATTCTGATTGCCCATTTGTGACCCCCTTGAATGAGGGACCAAAATCTAATTATAATCTCAAACACCACCATTTGTGGACTTATTGAATTATCTGTATATTTAAGGGAAGGTGATACAAGAATCGGGGAATCTGTATTAAGATATCCTGCACTGCTTATGTGTGTAGTTTTTCATAATTTTCTGCCATTTACAGATTCATAAAATTATCAGCTAGCTAATAACAACTTTGTTCTGGGTTCACCTCACTCCAGTCTAAACTAAATGATTTATAGGCTATTTATTTTACTACACATTGTGAACATAAATAAGCTGAAAGACTGTGGATAATTAAAACTAACTCTTACACCCACTCTTGCAAAATTGGATAAGCACACTTGTCCTCTCATTTCAGATGTGTTCAGAGTAAATGATTAAACTGATTTGTGAGTTCAATGTTGGACAGATCAGTTGTTCAAACCATGGTTCTAACCAGTCGTTAAAATGATTCGGTTCAAAGGAGTCATTAGATTGTGAATCGGACATTAGCAGACGCGTTGTGTGCGAATCCCGTCTGTTAGAACATTGCAAAAGATTTGTCAACACACAGAAAACACTTCATAACCGGATAGGATTTGTTTCCTGTTGATTGAAAGTATGGTTTATTTCAGCTGGTCAGAAAAGAGTCAACTTTTTTTGAGCGCAATTCACACCCAGCGGTAATTAAAGGAAAACATTGTCTGATAGCGCCACGTGCAACATGGATTCGGTCTTCAAAACTTTTTGATTTTGATTAACGTAATATGTGAAATATTAGAAAGCTAAGAATGCTTATTTTGAAGACAGAGAGAGTGCGAGCAGGGGAGGAGCTCTCTGATCGTTCTCTCTGACACTCAGTTAACGCAAGCGCAGCAGTCATCTATTCTACATCATTCATAAATCACAATAACTGATCAAATAAGGATTTGATGCCAAAAAAAAATTTCAATGTAGGAAAAACCCTGTTTGTTACCGCGAATCTGCGACCAGGGTTTAAGTATATACTAGATCTCGAATGGTATGGAGCATAAGGGGACATCTGACGAGATTCTAGATTTCTGACTAAACTGCTCGACTTTAATTAAGTTGTTATGCAATCACATTCACTATAGCGGACCAGATAAAAATACTATTGAGATAATACGGCATTATTTTGTAGTACTGGTCATAACCTCTGGTTATTGTTTTAATTAAGTTGTTATATAGGTGATTGTAGGGGCTACATGGGTACTTTCTAACAATAGCAAGCATGGGCGGCATATTTGTTAGACTGCTTTAGCCATAACCTCTGATTCATGATCGGACTGGCGAGTTCGTGATCATGGGCCCGTATACGGCCGTTGCGAGGACCCTCTGCGACTCTGAGAACCGAATGAATAATTTCAATAAGAATAAAGAGTTAAATAGAATAATCAAACGTTTATTCAGGTTTCTAAATTACTAAACATATTTGGAAAACCTTTTCATTAATGGAGTCAGATGAAATAACGAGGTAAATACATATAAAGAAATGTGTTTAAATCAATCCTGTTTTGTTGCGTAAAAGGAAAGACAGTGACATGCAGAGACACCTTCCCCCTGCCATTGGAGAATTGGATGGACCTTTGGCAGGTTTACAGGTGGTGACCCACCTCCATGATCTTGCCAACATTGAGACAAGCAACGTCTTTCCAGCGCGAAATTCAGTTTACCTGTAGCCTACAGAACATGAGGTTTGAACTTCTTCTCATCTCTCTTCAACTGCTGTGGAAAACTCTCTTTGCCTTTTAGAATTGTTGAGGGAAAGTTTATTTGCAACTCACACATATAGATACATTTGTAGAACAGGTCGGTACACCCACTATAGATCGGAACTGTAGAAATCCGATATTATATATATATATATCCGAGACAATGGCTGAGAACAAACGAATGATAGCAAATATTAAAGAAATTGAGAGATTGCGATCTGACGAATTACAAAAGTTAAGAGCAAAAGTCGAAGCGGTCGTATACGAACAACAAGGGTGGGCTAGACAGCGAAAGGAAATGGCAACAAAAATCAGTTACAGAGAAAACTTCAAACCGGCAATAATTACATATCTGCTCTCGAAGATTGTTGTGATAATGTAGGATTTCCAGTGGCCACAGTAAAACAAACAGCACTGGATGAAACTTTTGAACTAGCGAAGCTAAATGATAGTGATGACGATGATGCCGTGTTAGGATACAGGCCACAGAGAGAAACTCGTATCCGAGCCCCTGTGTTAATGCCTGAAGAACCAAAACAACGAAGCCCGATAAAGACTCGCACAAAGCCTAACGACACCGAAGAAATCAGTTAAAGTCGCCGTGCTTAAAACTATGAGTAATGCGAACGACGAAATCTTAACCATCAGCCACCCATTAACCTGCGAAGAATGTTCTAGATACAAACAAGTCATTGGAGTAATGCCCAGAAAAGGGCCGTTTCAACCCTACTGGGAAACATTGATGTTACAGGCCAAAGTGTATAAACTAGAAGTAAGAGACGTATGGCAAATAGCACTTCTCACTCTCCCTGAAGAGCTCAGACCAAAACTAACTGTAGGCATGAAATCTGGCAACATAATTGAAAGAGTCCATGAAGAAACCGACGAAGACATATATGTACGACTAAAACAGGCCTTATTAGAAATGAGGGGCCCGACACATGCAGATTGGAGCAAAATACTAGAAATCAAACAGGTGAGTAATTAAACATTTTAGACATACGCTGAGCGGTAATGGGTAACGTACAGAGAACACTCAGGATTAGAAGATGTGGGCCGAGACCATGACGCGTTATTACAACTTGTAAAAAATAATGCCGGCGTCCCAATCCAAAGGGCTTTATCAAATGGCGTCGATCCTGCCAAAAACACGTTCAGTGCAATACACGGGTTTCCTGTTTACAAACATTACAGGGTGCGTGCGCATCCTGGAGGCAGAAAGACAGATCGCTCAGCTGGTCCGCTACTGCAACAACCTTAAGTATTGAAGCTTTCCTTATTGTTTGTATAACTGCTGACTCAATAAAACATGATTTTAGTTGGATCTGTTTATCTGTCTTTAATTTTGCAGTGTTGCTGTGATACATGTATGAATGATAATGATAATTTTTTGGCAAACGCATGCTTCCCCCTAGGTATGTTAAACATCAGGCACCCAGCACTGGCTCTGTTGGTACAATTAACCACGCAGCAACTCCTTGGCATTTTGACTTACAGACACGCCGCTACTAACCTACAACACGAGAGGTTTCTTCTTTCTGCCTCTCGGGTGCGTGCGCAAGCAGTGATGACGTCGCCGAGAAATCCATGTATAGTAGACTGGGGTTCAAGAATAGAAAATAGATGGAAATCCAAACCCTGTACCGTCGCATCCACACAATGGTTGACTGTAGGGAAAAGTCCAGATTCAGTCAAAAGTCCCCAAACAAATTACAATGCCACTATTGCAAAAGGAGTAACCACCTTATGAGAGATTGCCAGAGAAGAGAAAGAGCCTTAAAAGAACAGGCAACACATGACCAACGCACTCTCTCTGGTGGTGACTCCGAACTATTGAAACAATTCACAAATTTCATCACTGAATTTAAAAAACAAAACAGCCAAAATAGCATGACACACAATACGAGCGGAACAACCGAAAAATATCATCAACAATAGGGATGCGTGGCCTCCATCGCCGTAGGGAGCATAATTAAGAGCGGTAACCGAATAAAAATAAGAGCTAATTTAGGAGGCCAGTTAGCGGACGTACTTCAGAAAGAGCTTTATTGCCAAGTGTGCTTGCACACACAAGGAATTTTTCTTGGTGCTGAAGCTTCCAGTGCACATATACAATACAAACAAAACAAGAACATAGTAATACAAATTCTAAGAATAAAAATAGGAAAAATAGTATAAAAAATATAAGGTCACAGTTACGTTTAATCAGAATAAACATTTACAGATTATGAACATATTTACAGTATTTGAGTAGTATGAATATATATAAATAATCTCCTGAGTTTAGAAGATTGCACTAAACAGTCAGAGTATTGCACTTTAGTATTGGGGGGGGGGTATATTTAACTGTTCAAGAGGGAAATGGCCTGTGGGAAGAATCTGTTCCTGTGCTTAGATGTTCTAGTGGCCAGTGATCGGAGTCGCCGTCCTGATGGTAACAGTTCAAACAGGCAGTGTCCAGAGTGAGCGGAGTCTGTGAGGATTTTCCCTGCTCTCTTCCTCACTCTGGAAGAGTACAGGTCCTGGAGGATTGGCAGGGGAGCACCAGTAATCCTCTCCGCAGTCCGGATTGTGCGTTGTAGTCTCTTGATGTCAGATTTGGTAGCTGAACCAAACCAGACAGTGATGGAAGTGCATAACACAGACTCAATGACAGCCGAGTAGAACTGAATCAGCAGCTCCTGTGGGAGGTTGAACTTCCTCAGCTGACGAAGGAAGTACAGTCTCTGCTGGGCCTTTTTCACAATGGAGTCAATGTGATTGTCCCACTTTAGGTCCAGAGAGATGGTAGTGCCCAGGAACCGGAATGACTCCACTGCTTCCACAGTGCTGTTCATGATGGTGAGTGGGGGGAGAGCTGGGCTGTTCCTCCTGAAGTCCACAATCATCTCCACCGTTTTGAGCGTGTTGAGCTCAAGGTTGTTATAACTGCACCAGACAGCCAGCTCTTCAACCTCCAGTCTGTAAGCAGACTCATCACCGTTTTGGATGAGGCCGATGACAGTGGTGTCGTCTGCAAATTTCAGGAGCTTCACAGAGGGGTCTTTAAAAGTGCAGTCATTGGTGTACAGGGAGAACAGCAGTGGGGAGAAAACTCACCCCTGGGGGGTGCCAGTGCTGGTAGTGAGAGTCCTGGATGTGAGTTTCCCCAGTCTCACGAGCTGCTGCCGGTCTGTCAGGAAGCTGGAGATCCACTGACAGATTGAGGATGGCATGGAGAGCTGGGTCAGTTTAGCTGAGAGAAGATCAGGCATGATGGTATTGAAGGCCAAACTGAAGTCCACAAATAAGATCCTTGCATAAGTCCCAGGTCTGTCGAGATGTTGCAGGATATAATGCAGTCCCATGTTGACTGCATCATCCACAGACCTGTTTGCTCTTTAGGCAAATTGAAGAGGATCCAGCAAGGGACGAGTGATGTCCTTCAGGTGGGCCAGAGCCAGTCTTTCAAACGACTTCATGACCACAGACGTGAGAGTGACAGGTCTGTAGTCATTAAGTCCAGTGATTTTGTTTTTTTTTGGGGACGGGAATGATAGTGGAGCGTTTGAAGCAGCAGGGAACTTTACACGGCTCCAATGATCTGTTGAAGATCTGCGTGAAGACTGGGGCCAGTTGGTCAGCGCAGGCTTTCAAACAGGCAGATGAGATGCCGTCTGGGCCTGAAGCTTTCGTAGTCTTCCGTTTTTTGAAGACTCAGCTCACATCCTCCACACAGACCGTAAGCTCAGGTTGGATGACAGGAGGGGGGAGGAGAGGGGGAGCAGGAGGTGATGGGGGACGTGGGAATTGCAGATCAGAGCGGTTGTGTGGTGTGAGACTGGGCTTTTCAAATCTGCAGTAAAAAGCATTCAGCTCATCGGCCAGTTGTTGATTCTCAGCAGATCGGGGAGGTGGTGACTTGCAATTGGTGATATTCTTCAAGCCTGTCCAAACTGAAGCTGGGTCGTTGGAAGAAAACTGGCTTCTCAGCTTTTCAGAGTAGCTTCTTTTAACAACTCTGATCTCTTTTGTCAGTCTGTTTCTGGCCTGGTTATACAAGACTTTATCCCCACTTCTGTAAGCATCCTCTTTGGCATGACAAAGCTGTTTGAGTTTCCCAGTAAACCATGGTTTATCATTTGTGAATGATAATAATGTCCTGGTAGTAATGCATGTATCCTCACAGAAACTGATGTATGATGTAACAGACTCTGTGAGCTTGTCCAGATCGGTGGTAGCAGCTTCAAAAACAGTCCTATCAGTGCAATCGAAGCAGGCTTGTAAGTCCAGCTTTGCTTCATTAGTCCATCTTTTTACAGTCTTTATTACAGATTTAGCTGATTTCAGTTTCTGCCTGTAGGTCGGTGTAAGATGAACCACACAGTGATCAGAGAGCCCCAAAGCTGCACGTGGGACGGAGTGATATGAATTCTTTATTGTGGTGTAACAGTGGTCCAGTATATTACTGTCTCTGGTGGGACATGTAACGTGCTGTCTGTATTTTGGCAGTTCACGGGAGAGATCTGCTTTATTAAAATCCCCAAGAATGATCAAAATAGAGTCTGGATACCTTTGTTCAGTCTCAGCTATTTGTTCAGCCAGCTGTTGTAACGCCGCGCTCACACACGCGTCTGGAGGGATGTACACAATCACGAGAATGAACGAGGAAAACTCCCGCGGCAAGTAGAAAGGTTTACAGTTTATGAAGTGCGCCTCTATATTAGGAGAGCACATCTTCTTCAGCGTTGTTACATCTGAACACCAACTTTCGTAAATGTAGAAACACAATCCACCACCTCTCGTTTTCCCTGTTACACTGCATGAAAAGTGGGATTTTCGTCAGTATGTGGCACTGTAGATTGCCGTGAAACTTCAGGTTTACGACTGTGCACGGCAATTTGCAGGCAACACCGAAAACTGCTGTAAATAGTCGGAAATTGATGTGGGCCTTGCTTGGCAGTTGTCCCACCATGACCCCCCCTCCCCTTAATTCTAGGGGAGGCTTTAACATGTAAATGAACATGCGGTGAGCTACACAAATGCAAATCAGAGTAGCAGCAGGGGGAGTTTTATCTAGGTTCTGAATTTTTTAAACTAAAACATTTTAAGTTAAATGTACTCGTTTTAGTTCACATTACTACATTTTTAGGGCAACCAGTTTGCTCCAATTTTTTAAGTAGATTCAACCTGTCCGGGCTAACAGAGTAGATTAATTACTCTGTATGTCATTAGCAATAACCAATGTTATGTAAAAAAAAAATACACACAAAATAAAAAGTTACGGTGTTATGCCTATATGTAATTGAAGCACTTTTGCCACACCCATTAACTTAAATAAAGTGAAAATAAATATAACAGGTTTTTCTGGAGCTCCTTGGTGGTCTGAAACCTCAATGAGGTTGAAGAATATAGGGATAAATTAAGCCCCTCTGTGGACTGATTTCCGGACTCTTGTGATTCTCTATCTCTCTCTCACACACACACACACACGCACACACACACACACACACACACACACACACAATCACACGCACTCACACACACACACACACACACACACACACACACACACACACACACACACACACACACACACACACACACACACACACACACACACACACAACCTGTGCAGGCAGACACACACACACACGCACACACAGCCAAAATACATCAACATTTTTTCATTTTATTCACCTCTTAACATTCTTTTGTTTCATTTTCTTGTTAATTTAATACATTTCTTAAAATCAGTTTGTTGTTAGACTCCCTTCTTTGTAAACTGTCATAAACTGACTATATCAAGACAATCAATCCTAATCCCATCAAATTTGTGAGCGAGAACTGTAGTCTGTACATGCATGTGGTACTAAATACATTTTCCATTCTGTCCAGGAAAATGTATTAATACAGAGTTTTTTCATTAATTCTGGAAAACATCCTTATAACAATGACCTCGCATGTGATTGGAGGAGCCCAACGAGCTTCTCGCTCTCGTCCAATCACGTGCGAGGTCATGGCCATGACGCGTACTGAATTGAAGACGAGCTTTAAAACAGACGTGTTTTGGACTCTTATTTTTTTTTTATACATTTCCTGTGTTTTTGCTGCTTCGCTTTTTCGTGATCAACAATGACTGGACGCCGTCTCGCCTTCAGCTCCCCTTCAACTCCTCTGCATGGACGCGGCCAACTTTTTCGACTAATTTTCAGCTGTCTGGCGTCTTCACAACTCTGAGGCAAACTGCAGGCACTATGAACCAGAGCATGGGTAATGTAACGTTTCGATTTAAAGAATATGCTTTTATTCAGCTGTATAAGGAAATGGATGCGTTAATAGATCCGAGCTTAAAACTGCACATTTTGTTTACACAGACTATCCTTGCCTCATAACGAAGCCGTGACCTCTTATCTGCTTGGAGCGATTTCCGCGAGTCCAGATTTAACCGCTGATCACGACGACATTGTGTGTAAGTAAGTATAACTTCTAATGTTTTTCTCAATCCTTGTTTAATTTTACCGTGACTGTTTTTATTAATACCATTCTCATGTAATTGTTTTCCAGCTGCCTGTAAGACGTATTATGAATCGACACGCCGGAGCTTCAGATACAAACAACCTGAACTTACATCGCAGGCGGAAACTGCGAAGAGTTTAGCTCGGAGTCGATCAAGAAAAAGGGTATGAAAAAGGGTAAGATTTATTATATTAGATCCGTTTTTTGTCAATGTGAGTATTTTTCAGGTTGCTTATTGTCTTTATGTATTGTATTACAGTTGCTGGAAGCGAGACAAAGGGTGCTGGATGAGGATGAGATGGACATTGGGAAGTCAGCGACCATTGAACGCCTATCTGATGAGGAAGACGGCATTGTTGACGGGGTGTCTGGATGGATTGTGCGGCCACCGCTCTCTCGCAGCCTGGAGCTCTCCGAACTCTGTGCCACTTTGCAATCCAGATTAGAGGCGATACCGAAATACAGGGCAACTCACCATATACGTCTGTGTTTCCCGAATGTGTTGGGCACTTCTTTTTGACGTTTTTGGAGGACAACATAAGAGACATTACTGCTGCACTGTACATAGTTGTGTGTTTAACAATAAAGCTCTTTCGTAACACTTTACAATAACAGTACATGAATAATCATATATTAATACATGAATTAATAGTTAATTCAACATGAACTCATGATTAGTGAAGATATGAACTAATCATGAACAAATGAGGAGCTATCATGAACTAAGACAGGAGTCATAAGGATTCATGCATGAATAACAGCAGCATTAATACATGTTAGTACATATTTGATAATTAATGCATTAGTTGTATGGGTGTACATGTATGGTAAACTAAATCAAACAGCCTCCTTGAGAATAAATAACAAATATTTTGACTTTGAAATACATTTTAAAATGTATTATTGTCATAATTTAAAACATTTTTATCAGAAGCTTCATCATAAATATTACTGAAAGCCACAGGAATAGTTTTTCATTACTTGTCACCCTTATCAAACATAGAAAATACTAAATTTGCTATATTTTATCTCAAAAGGTCCCAGTCTGTTTTGTGATATTCTCTTTCCACCAAACTAAACCTACTGTGACTTATACAGTTCCTGAGAAATCAGTTCCCAAAAAATAACCAAACAGGAAACATGCGGTACAGGCCGTGATGATACTGTACCTCCATTCTCTTAACTGGGCTGAATACTAGTTACATGTGTATTTGATAGTAAGTTTATGATAAATCATGAGCTGAATTTGGTAAGTAGTTAACAGTGAATTAATCATGATGTGCCCCCTCAAGTAAAGTCATGACACAATGATGCATTAACAAGCCATGAGTTGATGTTAGTGTAATGGTTAGTTAATAATGAATTAATCATGATGTGCCCCCTCAAGTAAAGTCATGACATAGTCATACATTAACAAGCCATTAGTTGATGTTAGTGTATGGAAGTTAACCATGAGATAGTAATGCCGTGCCCCCTGAAGTAAAGTCATGACAATGATGCACTAACAATTCATTCATTACAAAATGAATAAACATATACACTAAGAATCCTTATTCCTTTACACCCTTGGTACAAAAAAAACAAAGATAAAAACTATTTGTGAGGCTAGTTCTTTATTTATATTTATATAATTAAACATATATGGGACTTAAAGGAAAGGCCCAAACATACCTGTAAAGACACACATAATGCACATAAAACAGGGCGAATCCACCGGCTAATGCTAATCGAAGCATATAAGTTACATTTATTTAAAATCAATTAAAAAATACATTTAATTAAAGTACACACCTCCCGAAATATCCCAATACAACAATCATACAAACATGTCTTAAATTATTATTTCGGTTGACCAAAGCAGTCGACATATATTATTTGATGAAAATGCCAGCAATACCGAAGGAACACAACTAACGCGCTAGGAGCACCGAGAGCGCCACTAATGAGTATCCCACCAGAAACAAACCCTACATACTGTAGTTCCGGGAAGAAAACTAGCTGTGACTAAACGTAGCCTAATTGAACTATAAAAATCTGAAAACGGTTTATATCAAATTAAAATGATTAGCTGATTGTTATTAGTCTATTTTCCACGTTTGATTAGACAAATGTGTGTAATTAATGGCTCACAAAAATGGCTAAAAATCACAACGCTGCAGATGGCAGATTATAATAGGCTATTACAGTTTAAATTATGACAGTATTAAATCACATGTTTAATTAAAAGTCAGAGTACTTCTTATTTATTCTTAAGGAGCCTGTTTGATTTAGTTTAACCATGTTAATTAATGCATTAATTATCAAACATGTACTAACATGTATTAATGCTGCTGTTATTCATGCATGAATCCTTAGACTCCTGTATTAGTTCATGATAGCTCCTCATTTGTTCATGATTAGTTCATATCTTCACTAATCATTAGTTAATATTTAATTAAACAATTAATTCATGTATTAATACATGATTATTCATGTACTGTTATTGTAAAGTGTTACCGCTCTTTCTTGAATAAACAGCTGTTTGTTTATAAATGAAGCTCTTTCTTTGAATAAACGGCACGGTCCGGGCAAATTTTCCCATATATTCCTTGATGTTATGAATAGTTTAGTTCATAGCACAATAACATTTAATATAAAACATAAATTATTACAACATAAATTATATATTTATTATTATTATTGGGTTTTCATTTATAATGAGCCAGGTGAACCAATAATGATTGGTTTGCAGTGATCTGCCAACCAATCACGAGGATTTTTCTTGTTTAAAAGTAGTGTTGACATACAGCCAAAACTGGAGTGAGTAAATTCAAGTTAGGGCCGTTGACTCTTCTGTTTCGCATGCTATATCATAATGGCGTTAATTAGAGGTGTCGCACCTCCGCGGTCTCTCACCGAGGGGGCTCTCCACCTAAGTCATGGTTAGTTTACCGGACAATTTGGGGCACAC
>JARQWZ010007231.1:0-40297 GCA_033150135.1 Gobio occitaniae
CTCATCACCCCATTACCCCAGCCTATATAATCCATGTTCACTCTATCATTAACTGCTAAGTCTTGTTTAGTGTTTCTACTGCAATTCTGAGCGTTTCCCTGGTTTCATGTATATCGGTCTTTGATTACTTGCCCGTTCCGTGGATTACCCTTTTGCCTGTCTCTCCTGTCTGTTTTGTTTGCCTGTTTGGACTGCTTTCCTGTGTATGACCTTTTTTGCCTGTACTTTTGACTACGATTGTGGATTACCCTTTTATTAAAAACTGCTTTTGGATCCTCAACCTTCTGACTCAGAGCAGTACGTGACAGAAGACTTAGCCACTCATGGATCCAGCAGTAAGGCTCATTCGATTTCGTCAAGGTAACCGACCACTCGAGGACCACACCAGAGATTTTCTGGAATTAGCATACTTTATAGACTTTCCAGATTGTGCTCTTATTGACTTTTATTGTTATGGACTCAATGATTATTACAAATCAAAACTCATCCGTGATGGTCCTCGAGGGTCACTGATCGAGTTTCTGGACTATGCCCTACAGTTGAGTGGTTCTGCATTCACTGTGGGAGTCGCAGAAGAGGAACACTACACTCCCGCAGTACCCACCAGTTCAGAATCACACCCAGCCACAGACCTGCGTCCAGAGATGGCTCCAGCCACAAACCTGCGTCCAGAGATGGCTCCCGCCACTGACCAGCGTCCAGAGATGGCTCCCGCCACTGACCAGCGTCCAGAGATGGCTCCCGCCACTGACCAGCGTCCAGAGATGGCTCCCGCCACTGACCAGCGTCCAGAGATGGCTCCCGCCACTGACCGGCGTCCAGAGATGGCTCCCGAAACTGACCGGCGTCCAGAGATGGCTCCCGCCACTGACCGGCGACCAGAGATGGCTCCCGCAACTGACCACCGTCCAGAGATGGCTCCAGCCACAGACCAGCGTCCAGAGATGGCTCCAGCCACAGACCAGCGTCCAGAGATGGCTCCAGCCACTGACCAGCGTCCAGAGATGGCTCCAGCCACTGACCAGCGTCCAGAGATGGCTCCAGCCACTGACCAGCGTCCAGAGATGGCTCCAGCCACTGACCAGCGTCCAGAGATGGCTCCAGCCACTGACCAGCGTCCAGAGATGGCTCCAGCCACTGACCAGCGTCCAGAGATGGCTCCAGCCACTGACCAGCGTCCAGAGATGGCTCCAGCCACTGACCAGCGTCCAGAGATGGCTCCAGCCACTGACCAGCGTCCAGAGATGGCTCCAGCCACTGACCAGCGTCCAGAGATGGCTCCAGCCACTGACCAGCGTCCAGAGATGGCTCCCGCCTCTAGTCACCTCTAGTCACGAGTCCAGCCTCTAGTCACGAGTCCAGAGAGGGCTCCGCCTCTAGTCACGAGTCCAGAGAGGGCTCCGCCTCTAGTCACGAGTCCAGAGAGGGCTCCGCCTCCAGTCACGAGTCCAGAGAGGACTCTGCCTCCAGTCACGAGTCCAGAGAGGACTCCGCCTCCTGTCCCGAATACAGGGAGGACTCCGACTGGGACACCTGCTCAGTCTGCTACACCGTGGGGTTTTTCAAGACCATCTACACTGCTGTGGTGGTCATCTGCTCCGCCGTGGGGTTTTTCAAGACCATCTACACTAATGTGGTGGTCATCTGCTCCGCCGTGGGGGTCTTCAAAGCCGTCTCCGCTGCTGTGGTGGTCTTCTGCTCCGCCGTGGAGGTCTCCAAGACTGTCTGCGCTGCTGTGGTGGTTGTCTGCTCCACTGTGGGGGTCTTCAACCTCGTCTGCGCTGTGGTGGTCGTCTGCTCCACCATGGGGGTCTTCTGCTAAGCCGTGGGGGTCTTCAACCTCGTCTGCGCTGCTGTGGTGGTCGTCTGCTCCGCCCTGGCTGCCTGCGCCACCCTGGTCATCAGTCCAGCCTGCTCCTTCCTGGCGTTTTGCTGTGCCTGAGTCTCCAGGCCCTCTTCCACTCCACGGGCCTGGCCCTCCATCCCTCCCCCAGGTCCGCCTCTGCTCAACCTCCCTCCTTGACAATTTTAGGAGCGTCTGGAAGCCGCACCTTTGAGGGGGGGCTATGTCACAATTCGTCCTGTGTGAGTGCCCATGAGAACCACCTGAGGGCACTCCACTCCAGACTGTCACTCCACCCCGGACTGCCACTCCATCACAAACTACATTACCCATAATCCTGTGCCCGGACTCATCATCATTCATTGTTTGCACCTGTGTCTCATCACCCCATTACCCCAGCCTATATAATCCATGTTCACTCTATCATTAACTGCTAAGTCTTGTTTAGTGTTTCTACTTTAGTTGAACTTTTCGCTAGTTTTGGGAATCAGAAGGGAAGACAAAGAGTGTGTATAGTAAGTAAGTTTTCAGGACTCTTGGGCCAAAAATATGTTCAGTTGGTCAGATATGGACTTCTGTACAGCCATAACATGTAAAAAAAAAATTACATTAAAAAATACTAGTTTTGGGAATCAGAAGGGCAGTCAATCAGTGTGTATAGCAAGTTAGTGTTTAAAGACTCTTCGGCAAAAATATGTTAAGTAGGTCAAATATGGACTTCTGTATAAACATAACATGTATAAAATAAAAAAATAAAATAAAGCAAAAAAATAAAAAATATAAAAAAACCAATTTTGTGGAACTTTTCACTAGTAATGGGAATCAGAAGGGAAGTCAATGAGTATGTATAGTAAGTACGTTTTCAGGACTCTTGGGCCAAAAATTTGTTCAGTTGGTCAGATATGGACTTCTGTACAGCCATAACATGTAAAATAAATAAATAACTAAATAAATAAAATCATAAATTAAAAACCTTTAGTTGAACTTTTCGCTAGTTTTGGGAATCAGAAGGGCAATCAATCAGTGTGTATAGCAAGTTAGTGTTTAAAGACTCTTGGGCAAAAATATGTTAAGTAGGTCAAATATGGACTTCTGTATAAACATAACATGTATAAAATAAAACAAAAAAATAATTTTGTGGAACTTTTCACTAGTATTTGGAATCAGAAGGGAAGTCAAAGAGTATGTATAGTAAGTAAGTTTTCAGGACTCTTGGGCCAAAAATCGTCTCAGATTATGACTATAACCATAGTTCCCTGAGAAGGGAACGAAACACTGCGTCCACTAGGGACAGCTTTGGGAACGCCCACAGTGTGATGGCGTCTGATGCACGTATGTCAACTCAGCCAATGGCGAGAGTGAGCGTCACGGGCGGGTGACGTCACGTCCAGGAAAGGATAAATATACATCCGGTCCGATCGCACTTCAGCTAAACTGCTGAAGCAAGGGATCACAGGGATGCAGGGAGTATGGCAAAGGGACGCAGTGTTTCGTTCCCTTCTCAGGGAACTATGGTTATAGTCATAACCTGAGACGTTCCCTTTCGAGGGAACTTCACACTGCGTCCACTAGGGACAGCTTTGGGAACAAAATACCAAAACGCCATAATACCAAATGCCTGTCGTGTGAAACTGTGGCACATTCAAGACAGGAGCACTGAAGAACCTGGAGCACATTCCAGGTCAAGATCATAGTATTTCACAAACGTAAGAGGCCAGGACCAACCAGCCGCATCGCAGACTTCTTTGAGGGAAACCCCTGATACCAAGGCCTTAGAGGCCGCCATACTCCTAGTAGAGTGGGCTTTGACAGCTAAGGACACTGCTGATCAGAAGACCCATAAGCCAGTGAGATAGCCTCGACTATCCACTTGCTCATTGTATTTTTGGACGCAGGGAGAACCCTGTTCTGAGGTCCAAAACAAACAAACAATTGATCCGCTTTCCTCCACAGGGCAGCTCTGTGGACGTAAGCATCCAGTGCTCGCACTGGACATATAAGGTTCAATCTTTCCTGGTCTGGATTAACAAATGGAGGAGGACAGAGAGCCTGCAGCACTATAGGCCGTGGAACATTGGTTAACACCTTCGGAACATACCCTAATCTAGGGTAAAGGAAAGCTTTAACCATCCCCGGTGCAAACTCCAAGCACGAAGGGGATATTGATAAGGCCTGAAGGTCTCCTACTCTCTTAATAGAAGAGATGGCAAGAAGGAAGATGGTTTTCAGAGTCAGAAACTTTTCTGAGATGATGTCAAGTGGCTCGAACGGAGCCGCAGATAAACCTTCCAACACTATAGCCAAATCCCAAGTAGGAACTCT
The DNA here is from genome assembly GCA_033150135.1 of Gobio occitaniae. NCBI lineage: Eukaryota > Metazoa > Chordata > Actinopteri > Cypriniformes > Gobionidae > Gobio > Gobio occitaniae. The sequence goes on from JARQWZ010007231.1 coordinate 4,166, forward strand.
AGTGCGCACCGCAGGCCTCAGCCTCTTAGTGCCACGAAGGAAACGAGTTACCAACGGGTCCCTCCCCACAGTAATACCATCCACATGGGCATGGTAAGCAGAAATAGATGAAACCTACACCTTTAGTGTAGCAGGGGTCAACCCAGAAGAGAATCGCTCTTGTAAAAAATCTAGCACTGAACCAACAGGGCAGTTGACTGAATCTAACTGTCGTTCTTGACACCAAGAAGTGAACAACCTCCACTTCAGGGCATATAGTCTCCTCGTGGATGGAGCTCTGGAGCTAAGAATGGTCTCCACTACCTCGGTAGAGAGACCAGACTCTATGAGCTCGGCCCCCTCAGCGGCCAAACCCATAGGTTCCACATTTCTGGGCGGGGGTGAAATATTGAGCCCTCCGCCTGAGATAGAAGATCCCTCCTTATCGGAATCTTCCAAGGTGAGCCATCGAGCAGTGTTACAAGGTTCGAGAACCAAATCCGGCTCGGCCAGTAAGGAGCTACTAGCAGTAGACTTATCCCCTCCCGGCGAACTTTCTCCAGAACTCCCTGGAGCAGAACAACTGGGGGAAATGCGTACAGACGCCGCCTCGGCCACGTCTGTACCATGGCATCCAGTCCCAGAGGAGCTGGATGAGTCAAAGAGAACCAGAGTGGACAGTGCGTCGTATTCTGAGACGCAAACAGATCCACTTCCGCCTGGCCGTAAATCTCCCAAATGAGCTTCACCACCTCGGGGTGAAGTCTCCATTCCCCTGGCCTCAGCCCCTGTCTCGACAGGATGTCCGCTCCTATATTCTGGGCCCCCGGGATAAAGATTGCTCTCAAGGAGAGTAACTTCCCCAGAGACCACAGGAGGATCTGGTGCGCTAGCTTGCACAGTGGGCGCGAACGCAGACCCCCCTGACGATTTACATAGGCAACCACCGATGTGTTGTCCGTACGGACCAACACATGATGGCCCCTCAGGTCCGGGAGGAAGAACTTCAATGCATTGAAGACTGCCATCATCTCCAGGCAGTTGATGTGCCACGAAAGATGATGGTCCCCCCACAGACCCTGAGCTGAGCGGCCTTCCATTACCGCTCCCCAGCCCGTGAGAGAGGCATCTGTCGTCAGGGTGACTCGACGACATAGTGCCCCCAACACCGGACCCTGGGACAGGAACCAGGCTTTCTTCCATATGACCAAGGCGCGGAGACACCGCCGCGTGATCTTGATCATACGAAAAGGGTTCCTCCTCGGGGAAAACCCTCTGGTCCTGAGCCACCACTGTAAGGGCCTCATGTACAGCAGGCCAAAAGGAATCACGTTGGACGCCGCTGCCATTAACACCAGCAACTTTTGAAACTGCTTGACAGTGAATGACTGGCCTAGTTTGACTCTCTTTACAACAGACAGAATCGCAGCAATGCGCGTGGGTGAAAGCACTGCCCGCATTGCTACGGAATCCCGAACCACGCCTAGAAAAGTGGTCCTCTGTACTGGAGAAAGCACACTCTTCTTCGCGTTCAGCCTCAACCCCAACTTTTGAATATGCGCGAGGACGACATCTTGATGCCGAACCGCCATCTCCTGCGACTGTGCCAGAATCAGCCAGTCATCTATATAGTTCAGAATGCGTATGCCCTGCAGCCTGAGCGGGGCCAGCGCTGCATCTACGCATTTCGTGAACGTGCGGGGTGAGAGAGCTAGACCAAATGGAAGAACCCAATACTGGTACGCTTTGCCCCCGAAAGCGAACCTCAGGAACTTCCTGTGTTGTGGAAGGATGGAGACATGGAAGTATGCGTCCTTCAGATCTATTGTGACAAACCAATCCTCGGATCTGATTTGTGTCACAATCTGACTTAGCGTCAGCATCTTGAATTTTAGTTTTCTGACTGTACAATTCAGACGACGAAGATCTAATATGGGGCGCAACCCTCCATCCTTTTTTGGAACTAAGAAGTACCGGCTGTAAAAACCAGACTCTCTGTTCTGTACAGGGACCTGTTCTATAGCCTCCTTTTTTAACAAGGTTTCTACTTCCTGTTCCATTATCAGAGCCTGCTCGGGACGTACTGATGTTACCAGCATTCCGTTGAAACGAGGTGGGTGGAACCCAAACTGAATTCTGTACCCCTTTTCTACCGTCTGCAGGATCCATAGCGATATATTTGGTAGACGTTTCCATTCTGCCAGAAAATCTACAAAGGGAACCAGCCTCTCGAGGCTGGTCTCTGATATTTCCACTGCAACCATCTCGGCGGCCTGAACCTAACTGGCAGCACCTAACCAATCTGGCTGCGTTTCTAACCTCCTTGGAGGCTGCGAGTGTGACACCTTGTCCTGTGGACGCGAGTCACAAGCTCGCTGGAAACCGCTGCGCCCCGAAGCACCAAGGGTGGCGGGGTTGGCAGAACCTGAGGGCAACGAAGTGGAGTGGGCACCGTATACTGAGGTGAACACCAATCCACCCCGCGGGGGGGCGCCCTCGGAGACCTGACGCTGCTGGCGTCAGGACCTCTTTTGGCCTGAAGCCTTCTTCGCCTGAAGCACGACCCTCAGGTCGGTCTTCGGCTTAGAAGGCTTCGGCTGAGAGTGCCGACCTGGCCCACCGTATTTCTGAGGTGGAGCACGAGATGCGACACTCTCTTTTTGCTGCTGCCTGTACGAAGAGCTAGACGGCTGGGGCTGCTCACGCCCAGCAGCCCCAGAGGGTTGGTGGCGGCGCGGGAGATATTTTTTTAAAGCCTCCGCTTGTTTTTTATTCTCCTGAAACCTGTCGACGACTTCATTTACAGCGTCGCCGAACAGACCAGCGGGTTCAATTGGCGCATCAAGGAGAAAAGCCCTGTCTTTGTCTTTAATGTCAGACAAATTGAGCCACAGATGTCTCTCTGTCGCCACCAAGGCTGCCATAGACCGCCCAATAGCTCTAGCCGTCTCCTTGGTGGCTCTCAGAGATAAATCTGTGGCCCGACGCAGTTCGCGCACTGCCTCAGGGCTCACCGTTTCACCGCCATCCAAATCCCCCAGCAGTTCAGCCTGGTACGCTTGCAAAATACTCATAACATGCACCAGCCTGCCCTGCTGCCGTGTACGCTTTCCCCACTAGCCCTGATGTTGTTTTTAATGGTTTATTGGGGAGCGTGGGGGCCTTCAGGGACGATGCCGTCGCAGGGGACAGATAACTCGCAAGTGTCTGATCCACTTTAGGCATCGCCCCATAACCATATTCTTTCAGCCCCCTTATATCACTGTATGTTTTTACTTGAGGGCTGAAAAGACGTGATGAATATGGTTTCTTCCATGATCTACACAGCTCACTGTGTAAATCAGGAAAGAAAGGAAGACCCCGTGGTGAAGGTGACACATTTGACGTCAAAAAGCGCTCGTCTAATTTGCTTTTCGGACGAGCGCCTTGTTTCTCGGCTGGCCAATCAATATTTAACTTCGCCACAGCGTGAGTAATCACCTCCACCAGCTCTTCGTGTGCGGGGGAAAGAGATGGCGAATCATCTTCCCCCAATCCGACGCTCAACACATCCACCTCCTCAGAGCTGGAGTGTTGAAGTGACGGGCTCTCACTCTGGGCGGAAGAAGCCGCAGCGCGGGCTTCCGACACCAGAGATTGAGCGACAGATCTCTCGGGTGAAGGCAGAGAAAGAGCGCTCGCGCTCGTCTCAAACCCCGCCAAGAGATCCATCTGCGATCCCCATGATGTCCTTCTCCGCTGTGCCTCGGCAGCAGCAGGTCCAGAACCAGAGGGAATGCGATCCTGATCACTCTTCTCGAAGAGTGACAGGCGGGAGCGGAGCATGCGAAGCGGCAGCTTCTCACAATGCTGACAGTCAGCCCCCTCGAAGGCTGACAGAGCATGCTCCACTCCCAAACACATCACACACAAATCATGTGTATCTCCACCCGTAAGGAAACGGGGACACGGAGGATTACACTGTTTGAATACTGATGCATTCGCCATTTTTAAACTGATAATTATTGTGCTTTTGACGGACAACAATAAATAGACAGAGACAGTTTTTCACACGGATCGCTTAGCTGAGGCAGAAAAGCTGAAGTGCGATTGGACCGGATGTATATTTATCCTTTCCTGGACGTGACGTCACCCGCCCGTGACGCTCACTCTCGCCATTGGCTGAGTTGACATACGTGCATCAGACGCTATCACGCTGTGGGCGTTCCCAAAGCTGTCTCTAGTGGACGCAGTGTGAAGTTCCCTCGAAAGGGAAATATGTTCAGTTAGTCAGATATGGACTCTGTACAGCCATAAAATGTAAAAAAAAAAAAAAAAACATTGTGTGGAACATTTTCGCTAGTAATTGGAATAGTAATTGCAAGTCAATGAGTATTTATAGTAAGTTAGTGTTTAAGGACTCTTGGGCCAAAAATATGTTCAGTTGGTCAGATATGGACTCTGTACACCCATAAAATGTAAAAAAAAAAAAAAAAATTTTGTGGAACATTTGGCTAGTAATTGGAATTAGAAGGGAAGTCAATGAGTATGTATAGCAAGTTAGTGTTTAAGGACTCATGGGCCAAAAATATGTTCAGTAGGTAAGATATGGACTTCTATATAGCCACAACATGTAAAATAAATGAATAAATAAATAAAATCATAAATTGGTGGAACTTTTCGCTAGTAATTGGAATCAGAAGGGAAGTCAAGGGGTCTGTTTAGTAAGTTTGTGTTTAAGGACTCGTGGGCCAAAAATATGTTCAGTAGGTCAAATATGGACTTCTGTACAGACATAGCATATATAAAATAAATTAAAAAAAACCTTTTGTTGAACTTTTCGCTAGTAATGGGAATCAGAAGGGAAGTCAATGAGTATGTATAGTAAGTAAGTTTTCAGGACTCTTGTGCCAAAGAATATGTTCAGTTGGTAAGATATGGACTTCTGTACAGCCATAACATGTAAAAAAAACAAAAACATTTTGTTGAACTTTTCGATAGTATTTGGAATCAGAAGGGAAGTCAATGAGTATGTATAGTAAGTTAGTTTTCAGGACTCTTGTGCCAAAGAATATGTTCAGTAGTTAAGATATGGACTTCTGTAGAGCCATAACATGTAAAAGAAAAAAAAAACATTTTGTTGAACTTTTCGCTAGTATTTGGAATCAGAAGGGAAGTCAATGAGCATATACAGTAAGTTAGTTCCCTTTCAGTCGGTCACGTTCGACGTACGTCGGAACTGACCGACGAATTGGGATCTGTTTTCAGAGACCGACCTACTTCGAGTAATTAAAAACGAGCCAATAAACATTGGCATGCGATCACGCATTCCACGCACCGCCCCGCGTTGCGGGTATAAATAAGGAAGTGGAAGTGTCGCATACCGCTTTCAACTTCGGAGCCGAGCATTTCAGTATCTGATGTTCCTACGAAGAGTTTTTTCACACGAGCAGAGAGAAGAGGAGTCCTACCTGTTCCGGTCCAGTGTCGATGTGACGGTGCCTTACAGCGGTGGTCGCGACGCAGAAAACAAACAGCTGTTTTCACAGCTCGCTGGGCGTTTTCTCTCTGAGTGCTCACAGCGGGCTTGCACCTTTGAACCGCTGTGAGCCGCGGCCATTTCCCCTGTGTGCCTCGGCACTGTCGGAGCGGTTTTTCTTCTCTCACTAAAAGAGCAACACGGTTTGACCCTGCGTCTTTTTCAAGATGTCATTCAAACCGTGTGTTTCTGGATGCCGTCGATTTCTATCCCCAGTTGACGGACCCGATCGCTGTCTCTCGTGTTTGGGCGTTCAGCATGCAGAGGCGGCTTTCGTGGATGACTCATGTTCGCACTGCGCGAACATGACCATCGCAGTGCTACGGTCTCGGCTCCAGTACCTCAAAAGGGGTGGAGCCCCATTGCGTATCCCCCGATCTAGTGGTCCTCCCGCTGCAAAGCAGAGGGCTGCTACTTTGGCTGATGCCTTTGGTGGAGATCTGAGGGTGACGGTCAGGGCACCCCCGCCCAGTCAACAGGCTGCTCGGGCCCCTCCCCCCTCCGCTGCGCCGGCGCAGTTCCCGGAAGATCGCGGTGGTCCTTCCCATGGGGGACCACCCGTTTCTTTCGGGGCTCCAACCGAGGATATGTTATCGATAGCTGCATCGGGGGACGAGCTAATGGACTCTGGAGATGAGGATTCGGCTGCGCTGCCCCCTTCGGGTGTGGTACCGTTGCCCGAGTCTGATCCAGAGCTCACGGCTATGCTTTCCCGGGCCGCCGCGAGTGTCGGGCTCGAGTGGAACCCTCCACCGTGTCCCGAACCCTCGCGGCTGGATGATTGGTATCTCGGGACGGCCCGTGCTGGTTCTCAGCGCCCCGCCCCAGTACCATTCTTTCCGGAAGTGCATCAGGAGCTCACGAAGTCGTGGACGGCGCCCTACAGCGCTCGTGCACGATCAGCGAGTTCCTCCGTCCTCACTACCCTCGATGGAGGCGCGGCTAAGGGTTACGTGGAGGTCCCTCCAGTGGAACGGTCGGTTGCGATGCAACTGTGTCCTAAGACCGGCTCCGACTGGCGGGGCCATCCACGTCTCCCCTCCCGGGCGTGTAGGTTCTCGTCCAGTCTAACGGGCAAGACCTACACAGCCTGTGGAAAAGCCGCGTCTTCTCTGCATGCCATGGCGCTCCTGCAGGTCTACCAGGCCAAGGCGCTCAAGGAATTGCACGAGGGTAGTTCCGACCCAGGGGTTATGCAGGAACTGCGTACCGCAACGGACCTCGCCCTCCGGGCGACGAAAGTTGCCGCACGCACCCTGGGTCGGGCGATGTCCACTCTGGTGGTCCAGGAACGCCACCTATGGCTGAACCTGGCAGATATGCGTGAGACCGACAAGGTGCGGTTCCTCAACGCCCCTGTCTGTCAGGCCGGCCTCTTCGGCGACGCCATCGAGAGCTTCGCCCAGCAGTTCTCGGTGGCACAGAAGCAGACGGAGGCCATCAAGAATATCCTGCCCCGGCGACCTGCTGCTGCCTCCACCCAGTCGCCGGCTGCACCTCCGCCTGCTCGTCGCCGAGGGCGTCCTCCTGCGGCCGCCTCCGCCCCTGCTAAACCCAAGCAGTAGCCTCCACCATCGGGGAAGCAGGGTGCCGGCCGTCAGGGTGCCGCCCAACCCGTGTCGGGGCCCGCTAAGTCGGCGGGCAAGCGCAAGGGCAAGCGGCCCTGACACGGGGAGCCCAGGGAGAAGAGGAGCTGCTCCAGGGGAGGTGGTGTCCGCACCCCTCCTCCCCCCGGAGGAGGACCGGGGGGAGAATGTCAACACCGGTACCAACATCCTGCCGCTGGCCCTCCGGGGTCCAGCGGTACCCACATTCTCAATAAAAGAGCAGTTTCTTCCCTCCCTGAGCCCCGAGAGGGACAGGTTGGCAGTGTGCGACGCCCCCGGGCCTTGCCACTCCTTTCCTTCCCTCTCACCCCTCGCCAGGGGGCAGCAGAGTGGGCACCGAGGACGCCCCCGGGCCTTCTCACCGACTCTCTGCCCCACCTGGAGTATTCAGACAACACTCCGGGCCGCCTCCGGGCCTCCCGAGTCGGGTCTGAATACTCCACCTCGCTGCCTCACCCCGGGTACGTCTGTGGTGCCGTTGGTCCCGCTTGTTCGGTCTCAAGGGGCCTGGTTAGGTCTCCCCAGGCCGTCTCGCTGGCTCATCCGTACCATCAGACTCGGCTATGCGATTCAATTCGCACGCCGGCCTCCCAAGTACAGGGGCATCCTCTTCACCTCCGTGTGGAGCAGCGATGCCCATGTCTTGCGGTCCGAGATCGATGTCCTGCTGGCGAAGGGCGCGGTCGAGCCGGTTCCTCCTGCCGATACGAGGTCGGGGTTCTACAGCCCCTACTTCATTGTACCCAAGAAAGGGGGTGGGTTAAGGCCAATCTTGGACCTGCGCATTCTGAATCGGGCCCTGCACAAGCTTCCGTTCAAAATGTTAACGCAGAAACGCATTTTCCAATGCATCCGTCCCCAAGATTGGTTCGCAGCGATCGACCTGAAGGACGCGTACTTTCATGTCTCTATCCTTCCTCGACACAGACCGTTCCTACGCTTTGCGTTCGAGGGGAAGGCATATCAGTACAAAGTCTTGCCCTTCGGGCTGTCCCTGTCGCCTCGCGTCTTCACGAAGGTCGTCGAGGCAGCCATTGTTCCGCTCAGATAACGCGGCGTTCGCTTACTCAACTATCTCGACGACTGGCTCATACTCGCCCAGTCTCGGGAGCAGTTGTGCGAACACAGGGACATCAGCCTGTTGGGACTTCGGGTCAACCGAGAGAAGAGCAAACTCTGCCCCGCGCAGAGGATCTCTTATCTCGGTATGGAGCTGGATTCGGTCAGCCGGACTGCGCGCCTCACTCCAGAGCGCGTCCGGTCAGTGTTGAACTGCTTGAATACGTTCAAAGGCAGGACAGCGGTCCCACTGAAATTATTTCAGAGGCTCCTGGGGCATATGGCATCTGCAGCCGCGGTAACGCCGCTCGGATTGCTTCATATGAGACCGCTTCAACGCTGGTTGCACGACCGAGTCCTGAGATGGGCGTGGCAGAGCGGTCAGTACCGGGTCCTAGTTACTCCTTACTGTCGCCAAACCTTCAGTCCGTGGTCAGACCCCTCGTTTCTCCGGGCCGGAGTGTCCCTAGAACAGGTGTCGAGGCATGCTGTGGTCTTCACGGATGCCTCATCCACGGGCTGGGGGGCCACGTACAACGGGCACGCAGTTTCGGGTCTGTGGACGGGGCCCCAACTGCGTTGGCATATCAATTGCCTAGAGTTACTGGCGGTACGTCTTGCCCTGGCCCGGTTCAAGAAACCGCTTCGGGGCAAGCACGTACTTGTCCGTTCGGACAGCACTGCGGCCGTTGCGTACATCAACCGTCAGGGTGGTCTACGCTCCCGTTGCATGCTCCGGCTCGCCCGCCATCTCCTCCTGTGGAGTCAGAAGGTTGTGAGGTCACTTCGTGCCATTCACATCCCAGGTGCGCTGAACCAGACAGCCGACAAGCTCTCTCGCCAGTCGACACCTCCGGGCGAATGGCGACTCCACCCCCGGAGCGTCCAGCTGATATGGGACCACTTCGGAGTTGCACAGGTAGACCTGTTCGCTTCTCCGGACTCGACCCATTGCCAGTGGTACTACTCCCTGACCGGAGGTACCTTAGGCATAGACGCACTGGCGCACAGCTGGCCCCGGGACCTACGCAAATATGCGTTCCCCCCAGTGAGCCTTCTCGCACAGACACTGTGCAAGGTCAGGGAGGACGAGGAGCAGGTCTTGTTAGTTGCGCCCTACTGGCCCAACCGGACCTGGTTCCCAGAACTTACACTCCTCGCGACAGCCCCTCCCTGGCCGATCCCCCTGAGGAAGGACCTGCTTTCTCAGGGGCGGGGCACTCTATGGCACCCGCGTTCAGACCTCTGGAATCTCCATGTCTGGTCCCTGGACGTGGTAGACACCATCGCTTCAGCTAGAGCCCCCTCTACGAGGCGCCTCTACTCTCTGAAGTGGAACCTGTTCGTCGAGTGGTGCTCTTCCCGCCGGGAAGACCCCCGAAAGTGTTCGATTAACGTTGTGCTTTCCTTCCTGCAGGATGGGTTGGATCGAAGGCTGTCTCCCTCCACCCTCAAAGTGTACGTCGCAGCAATAGCGGCGTATCATGATGCAGCAGACGGTAAATCCTTAGGTAAGCACGACTTAATCGTCAGGTTCCTCAGAGGTGCGAGGAGACTAAATCCTCCTCGTTCTACCTCGATACCCTCTTGGGACTTAGCCCTGGTGCTCAGAGCACTTCAGGGTCCCCCATTTGAGCCTTTGCAGTCTGTTGAGATAAAAATCCTGTCCATGAAGACAGTTCTCCTGATTGCATTGGCTTCAATCAAGAGGGTAGGGGACCTGCATGCACTCTCGGTCGACGAATCGTGCCTAGAATTCGGGCCGGCCAACTCTCACGTTGTCCTGAGACCCCGGCCTGGATACGTGCCCAAGGTTCCTACCACTCCCTTTCGGGACCAGGTGGTGAACCTGCAAGCGCTGCCTTCGGAGGAGGCAGACCCAGCCCTAGCTTTGTTATGTCCCGTCCGCGCTCTTCGCGCTTACGTTGACCGGACTCAGAGCTTCAGATCCTCACAGCAGCTCTTCATCTGTTACAGAGGCCAGCAGAAGGGAAAGGCTGTCTCCAAGCAGAGGTTGGCCCACTGGATAGTGGATGCCATTGTCTTGGCCTACCGGTCCCAAGACGTACCTTGCCCGTTCGGGTTGCGAGCACACTCAACAAGGAGTGTTGCTTCTTCCTGGGCGTTGGCTCAAGGCGCCTCGCTGACAGATATATGTAGAGCTGCGGGCTGGGCGACACCTAACACGTTCGCTAGATTTTATAGCCTCCGTGTAGAGCCGGTATCTTCCCGCATTCTCGCCCCCAGTGGCCAGCAGCGCTAAGTGCCCGTTCTAGTGTCGGCTTGCGTACGCCACTCCCGCCCTCTGGGCCGGATACGTGCGTCTATTTTCTCCAGTTGTGTTCCCCGTAATCGGCTAACCCTGTGAGTTCCTCTGTCACCCCTCCGGTGTCAGACGTGGCGGCCGTCTGATGCCAGGCCTGCACCCGTATGCTTGTGGAACGTGTGTGTAGGCTACCCCATATGTGTATTTTCCACGGTACCAGCTACCCTACTCGGCTAGCCCCGTGTCTTTCCCTCGACAGAGCTTCCTCTGTCGTCTCTGGCTGTGTTCTTCCCCCCCTGGAACCAGGTTGGGTCCACTCCAGAGACTGCCATTTGTTGCACTACCCTGTTAGGTTAGTCCTTATGTGTATTCCACCTCTCCTTCCATTGAAGGATGTGGTCCGCAGCGTTCCATCTCCCGACACGGGCACGCTTTCCCAGCGTTATCCAATAGTCACGCTGAGTGGGTCTTGCAGGAACAGCAGTGACTGTCCTTCCCTGCCCGGAGCCCTGACTCCCACTCTAACATAGGAGTGGTCCAGCGAGCTCAGGCAGGACGCTGGAAGGGCCAGCCTCCTGGCGTGTTGGTAGGGATCCCAATTCGTCGGTCAGTTCCGACGTACGTCGAACGTGACCGACTGAAAGGGAACGTCTCGGTTACGTATGTAACCCTCGTTCCCTGAAGGAGGGAACGGAGACGTACGTCCCGTCGCCAGGGGCTGTGCTTCAGCTGAAGGCCCGAGCCACTTATCTCGGCTCCTCAGTTGAAAACGGTATGCGACACTTCCACTTCCTTATTTATACCCGCAACGCGGGGCGGTGCGTGGAATGCGTGATCGCATGCCAATCTTTATTGGCTCGTTTTTAATTACTCGAAGTAGGTCGGTCTCTGAAAACAGATCCCAATTCGTCGGTCAGTTCCGACGTACGTCTCCGTTCCCTCCTTCAGGGAACGAGGGTTACATACGTAACCGAGACGTTTTCAGGACTCTTGGGCCAAAAATATGTTCAGTTGTTCAAATATGGACTTCTGTACAGCCATAATATGAAAAAAAAGAAAGTTAAAATTTTTTTTTAAAATAATGATAAATTAAAAACCTTTTGTGGAACGTTTGTCTAGTAATGGGAATCAGAAGGGAAGTCAATGGGTACGGTTAGTAAGTTTGTGTTTAAGGACTCTTGGGACAAAATTAAGTTCAGTAGGTTAAATACGGACCTCTACAGCCATAACATGTAAAAAAATAAAAAATAATAAACACTTTGGTTGAACTTTTGGCTAGTAATTGGAATCAGAAGGGCAGTCAATCAGTATGTATAGTAAGTTAGTGTTTAAGGACTCTTGGGCAAAAATATGTTCAGTTGTTCAGATATGGACTTCTATACAGCCATAATATGTATAAAAAAAAATTATAAAATAAAAAAAAAACATCTTTTTGTGGAACTTTTCACTAGTATTTGGAATCAGAAGGGAAGTCAATGAGTATGTATAGTAAGTTAGTTTTCAGGACTCTTGGGCCAAAGAATATGTTCAGTAGTTAAGATATGGACTTCTGTAGAGCCATAACATGTAAAATAAATAAATAAATAAATAAAATATTAAATTAAAAACCTTTAAAAAAAAACTTTTCGCTAGTTTTGGGAATCAGAAGGGCAGTCAATCAGTGTGTATAGCAAGTTAGTGTTTAAAGACTCTTGGGCAAAAATATGTTAAGTAGGTCAAATATGGACTTCTGTATAAACATAACATGTATAAAATAAAAAAATAAAATAAAGCAAAAATAAATAAATAAAAAAACAATTTTGTGGAACTTTTCACTAGTATTTGGAATCAGAAGGGAAGTCAATGAGCATATACAGTAAGTTCGTTTTCAGGACTCTTGGGCCACAAATATGTTCAGTTAGTCAGATATGGACTCGGTACAGTCATAAAATGTAAGAAAAAAAAGAAAAAAAAATTGTGTGGAACATTTGGCTAGTAATGGGAATCAGAAGGGAAGTCAATGAGTATTTATAGTAAGTTAGTGTTTAAGGACTCTTAGGCCAAAAATATGTTCAGTTGGTCAGATATGGACTTCTGTACAGCCATATTATGTAAAAAAAAAAATAAAAAAAAAATAATAATAATAAATTAAAAACCTTTTGTGGAACATTTGGCTAGTAATGGTAATCAGAAGGGAAGTCAATGGGTATGTTTAGTAAGTTTGTGTTTAAGGACTCTTGGGACAGAATTAATTTCAATAGGTCAAATACGGACCTCTACAGCCATAATATGTAAAAAAAATAAAATAAAAACACCTCTTTGTGGAACTTTTCACTAGTATTTGGAATCAGAAGGGAAGTATATGAGTATGTATAGTGAGTTAGTTTTCAGGACTCTTGGGCCAAAAATATATTCAGTTGGTCAGATATGGACTCTGTACACCCATAAAATGTAAAAAACAAAAAAAAACAAAAAAAAACAACAACAACATTTTGTGGAACATTTGGCCAGTAATTGGAATTAGAAGGGAAGTCAATGAGTATGTATAGCAAGTTAGTGTTTAATGACTGTTGGGCCAAAAAATATGTTCAGTAAGTAAGAAATGGACATCTATACAGCCATAACATGTAACATAAATGAATAAATAAATAAAATCATAAATAGGTGGAACTTTTCGCTAGTAATTGGATTCAGAAGGGAAGTCAATGGGTCTGTTTAGTAAATTTGTGTTTAAGGACTCGTGGGCCAAAAATATGTTCAGTAGGTCAAATATGGACTTCTGTAAAGACATAACATATAAAATAAATAAAAAAAAACCTTTTGTTGAACTTTTCGCTAGTAATGGGAATCAGAAGGGAAGTCAATGAGTATGTATAGTAAGTAAGTTTTCAGGACTCTTGGGCCAAAAATATGTTCAGTTGGTCAGATATGGACTTCTGTACAGCCATAACATGTAAAATAAATAAATAAATAAATAAAATCATAAATTAAAAACCTTTAGTTGAACTTTTCGCTAGTTTTGGGAATCAGAAGGGCAGTCAATCAGTGTGTATAGCAAGTTAGTGTTTAAAGAGTCTAGGGCAAAAATATGTTAAGTAGGTCAAATATGGACTTCTGTATAAACATAACATGTATAAAATAAAAAATAAAATAAAGCAAAAAAAAAAAACATTTTGTGGAACTTTTCACTAGTATTTGGAATCAGAAGGGAAGTCAAAGAGTATGTATAATAAGTAAGTTTTCAGGACTCTTGGGCCAAAAATATGTTCAGTTAGTCAGATATGGACTCTGTACAGCCATAAAACGTAAAAAAAAAAAAAAAAAAAAAAAACATTGTGTGGAACATTTTCGCTAGTAATTGGAATCAGAAGGCAAGTCAATGAGTATTTATAGTAAGTTAGTGTTTAAGGACTCTTGGGCCAAAATTATGTTCAGTAGGTCAAATATGGACTTCTGTACAGACATAACATGTATGAAAAATTAACAAAATAAAGCACAAAAAAAAACATTTTGTGGAACTTTTCGCTAGTTTTTGGAATCAGAAGGGAAGTCAATGAGTATGTATAGTAAGTTAGTTTTTAGGACTCTTGTGCCAAAGAATATGTTCAGTAGTTAAGATATGGACTTCTGTAGAGCCATAACATGTAAAAAAAACAAAAAACATTTTGTTGAACTTTTCGCTAGTAATGGGAATCAGAAGGGAAGTCAATGAGTATGTATAGTAAGTAAGTTTTCAGGACTCTTGGGCCAAAAATATGTTCAGTTGTTCAAATATGGACTTTTGTTCAGCCATAAAATGTAAAAAAAGAAAGGAAAAAAAAGAGAAAACTTTTTGTGGAACTTTTCACTAGTATTTGGAATCAGAAGGGAAGTCAATCAGTATGTATAGTAAGTTAGTTTTCAGGACTCTTTTGCCAAAGAATATGTTCAGTTGGTAAGATATGGACTTCTGTACAGCCAAAACGTAAAATAACAAAACATAAAATAAAATCATGAATTAAAAACCTTTTGTTGAACTTTTTGCTAGTAATGGGAATCAAAAGGGAAGTCAATGGGTATGTTTAGTAAGTTTGTGTTTAAGGACTCTTGGGACATAATTAATTTCAGTAGGTTAAATACGGACCTCTACAGCCATAACATGTAAAAAAAATAAAAATAATAATAAACCCTTTTGTTGAACTTTTCGCTAGTATTTGGAATCAGAAGGGAATTCAATGAGTATGTATAGTAAGTAAGTTTTCAGGACTCTCGGGCCAAAATATGATCAGTTGGTCAGATATGGACTTCTGTACAGCCATAACATGTAAAAAAAAAATAAAAAAAAACATTGTGTGGAACATTTGGCTAGTAATTGGAATCAGAAGGCAAGTCAATGAGTATTTATAGTAAGTTAGTGTTTAAGGACTCTCTGGCCAAAATTATGTTCAGTAGGTAAGATATTGACTTCTGTACAGCCATAACATGTAAAAAAAAAAAACTTTTTGTTGAACTTTTCGCTAGTATTTGGAATCAGAAGGGAAGTCAATGAGCATATACAGTAAGTTAGTTTTCAGGACTCTTGGGCCACAAATATTTTCAGTTAGTCAGATATTGGCTCGGTACAGCCATAAAATGTAAAAAACAAAAAAACAAAAACAAAACAAAAGTATGCAATGCATACTAGTATTCTAGTATGCAATGCAATGCAAAAGCACTAACCTCTTCAACGCACACGAGTTCTTGTATGCATTGCAATGCAAACGCCCTAATCTATTGAAGGCACAATGAGTTTTGTATGCATTGCAATGCAAAAGCACTATTCTCTTCAATGTACAAGTTCTAATATGCATTGCTATGCAAAAGCACTAATCTGTTCAATTCAATGCTAAAGCACTAATCTCTTCATTGCACAACAAGTTTTTTTCAATGCAAAGCAATACAAACGCACTAATCTATGCAATGCACAATGCGTTTTGTATGCATTGCAATCCAAAAGCAATAATCTCTTCATACACAATGAGTTCTAGTATGCAATGCAATGCAAAAGCATCAATCTCTTCAACGCACACCAGTTATTTTATGCATTGCAATGCAAAAGCACTAATCTCTTCAATGCACAAGTTTTTTTTAATGTAATGCAATGCAAACGCACTGATATATTCAAAGCACAATGCGTTTTTAATGCATTGCAATGCAACAGCACTAATCTGTTCATTGCACACCGAGTTCTAATATGTATTGCAATGCAAACGCACTAATCTCTTCAACGCACATCGAGTTCTTGTATGCAATGCAATGCAAAAGTACTAATCTCTTCATTGCACAACTAGTTCATATATGCATTGCAATGCAATAGCTCTTATCTCTTCAATGCACAAAGAGCTCTGGTATGCAATGCAATGCATGCAATGCAAAAGCACTAAACTCTTCAATCCACAACTATTTCTTGCATGCATTGCAATACAACAGCACTTATCTCTTCGATGCATACCGAGTTATTTAATGCAATGCAATACAAAATCACATGTCTCCTCAATGCACAAGTTCTTATATGTAATGCAATGCAAATGCACTTAATCTCATCAATGCAAAACGAGTTTTGTATGCATTGCAATGCAAAAGTACTTATCTCTTTAATGCACAACGAGTTCCAATATACTATGCTAAGCAAAATCACTTATCTCTTCAATGCACAACAAGTTTTTTAATGCAATGCAGTACAAACGCACTAATCTATGCAATGCACAACAAGTTTTTTTAATGTAATACAATGCAAACGCACTAATCTATTCAATGCACAATGCGTTTTTTATGCATTGCAATGCAAAAGCACTAAACTCTTCAATGCACAAGTTTTGTTTGCATTGCAATGCAAAACACTAATCTCTTCAATGCACAATGGGTTCTAGAATGCAATGCAATGAAAAGCACTAATCTCTTCAATGCACAATGAGTTTTTTTAATGCAATACAATGCAAACGCACTAATCTATTCAATGCATAATGCGTTTTTTATGCATTGCAATGCAAAATCCCATGTCTCTTCAATGCAAAACAAGTTCTTATATATATTGCAATGCAAAAGCACTAATCTCTTCAATTCACAAGTTTTTTTAATGCAAACGCACTAATCTATTCAATGCATAATGTGTTTTTTATGCATTGCAATGCAAAAGCACTAAACTCTTCAATGCACAAGTTTTGTTTGCATTGCAATGCAAAAGCACTAATCTCTTGAATGCACACCGAGTTCATTATGCAAAGCAATGCAAAATCACATCTCCTCAATGCACAAGTTCTTATATGTAATGTAATGCAAATGCACTTATCTCATCAATGCAAAACGAGTTTTTAATGCAATGCGGTACAAACGCACTAATCTATTTAATGCACAACTAGTTCTTACATGCAATGCAAAGCAACAGCACTAATTTTGCCAATGCACAATGCGTTTTGCAATGCATTGCAATGCAAAGCGCTAATCTCTTCAATACACAATGAGTTCTAGTATGCAATGCAATGCAAAAGCACTAACCTCTTCCACGCACACTGAGTTCTTGTATGCACTGCAATGCAAACGCCCTAATCTATTGAAGGCACAACGAGTTTTTTATGCAGTGCAATGCAAACGCCCTAATCTATTGAAGGCACAACTAGTTTTGTATGCAGTGCAATGCAAAAACACTTATCTCGTAAATGCACAAGTTTTTTAATGGAAAGCAATACAAACGCACTAATCTATGCAATGCACAATGCGTTTTGTATGCATTGCAATCCAAAAGCAATAATATCTTCATACACAATGAGTTCTAGTATGCAATGCAATGCAAAAGCATCAATCTCTTCAACGCACACCAGTTATTTTATGCATTGCAATGCAAAAGCACTAATCTCTTCAATGCACAAGTTTTTTTAATGCAATGCAATGTACAGCCTTCTGTACAGCCATAATATTTAAAAAAAGAAAAAAAAAAGAAAAGAAAAACTTTTTGTGGAGCTTTTCACTAGTATTTGGAATAAGAAGTGAAGTCACTGTATATTAAGTCAATGTATATTAAGTTCGTTTTCAGGACTCTTGGGCCAAAAATATGTTCAGTAGGTCAAATATGGACTTCTGTACAGACATAACGTAAAAAAAAAAAAAAAAAAAACAATTTTGTTGAACTTTTCGCTAGTATTTGGAATCAGAAGGGAAGTCAATGAGCATATACAGTAAGTTAGTTCCCTTTCGAGGGAACTCGCACTGCATCGGAACGACGCTTTGGGGATGCTCCCTTAGCATCAGCGAATCTGAAACCAGAATGCCAACTAGGCCAATCCGATTGGCGTGCGTGATGACGTAATCGTGACGGCATACCCAGAAGTATAAAAGGGGAGCTGGAACGTAATGGCGTCAGTTATCGCTCTTCAGCATAGCGCTCTGTGTAACAAAACTGTCTGTCTATTTATTGTTGTACGTCAGTAAAAAAGTGTGTGAATGATGGAGTGTGAGAACACTAGAGAGTTTAAGCAGTGTGTGCATGTCGGGCTCGGATACACACCTGCTGTGTGTGCACTGCCTGGGTGTTCAGCATGCTCGATGAGGCCGGCCAGCCTCGTGAGCCCCGTGGATCGGTCCCGCATCCGCCGAGGCGGTGCGGCTAGGCTGGTCATGGGGCTCACGGATGGACTGTCAGCGGGACTGCTGAGGCATCTTCCCAGTCTTTATCTGACAGTTCAGATGTTCTCCTTCCCCGTGTGGAAGCCCGCGCTGCGGCTTCTTCCCCCGGGGCGGAGGACCCGATGTGTGAGCGGTTTGATTCTGAGGAATTAGACGTGCTCAGCATCCAGGCAGTCGAAGTTATAAGCACTTCTTAAATATGCAAGATTCCATCTCGCGATTGCTGAAAAAAAAGGCAGCGCGCAGGTTATGGGTCTGCAATTAAAGTGAACACACGCGATCGGTGTGCATGAGATACTGGTTGGCTTAACGGCGAGTCCGTATAGTACGTTAAATCAGTATTGTCTGATATGGCTGCATTTAAGTCTGAGGATTTAAATGAGATATGATCTGACTCTGAGGAGTTAGATATTCAGCCTGTCATTCAGACCATGTTTCACCGTATTGTGTGACACTGTTTGGCTTTTTTCTCGAGGGATGAAAACCAATTGTATTATGACGGCTTGAACCACGTTGCTGAGGCAACGCGGGGTCTATGAGTCCGTATAATACAAATAAAACAGTGTTGTCTGATTCATTACGGCTACATTTAATTCTAAGGAATTAAATAAAATATAATCTGACTTTGAGGAGTTAGATATTTAGCCTATCATTCAGACTATGTTTCACCTTATTGTGGCTGCATTTAATTCTGAGGAATTAAATTAAAATATTATCTGCCTTTGAGGAGTTAGATATATTTTTTATTCAGCCTATTATTCAGATCAGGTTGCACGGGTTTGGTGATTATGATGGCATTTAATTCCGAGGAATTGAGTGTCATGTTATCCGACTTTGATAAGTTGGATACTTTAATTCTGTCACCCAAGCGTGTTTAACTTGTGAACTGGATATTCATCTAAGATGGAGCCCTCCTGAAGTTGATGTTGTTCTCGCCGCCTTGTGGCCTGCGGGACACATCAGTTTCAGGCAATTGCTAATCGCAGTGTCCGCTCTAGTGTTGTGGCCCTGTTGAGCTGCTCCCTTGGATGAGGCCCCTGCTGGCCAGCCCCCTCTCCCAGGTAGGAGCGATCGAGGTCGTCTCCCCTGTGGAGTTTTCGGGAATCGATGCTGTGTTCCCGCCGTCTAGTACGCTTCGGGCCACATCGTTTCCCCGTGCACGCGTGCTGCACCAGCCGCCTCTAGCAAGACTTGCGGTGGTCCAGCAAACGCGTACGCACATCGAAAATCTTCCTCGATTTCGCCCTGCCGGTTAGCCGCTTCAGGGGGTCGGGGAGGAGGCTCGGTTGACACCCGAGACCGGCCTCGAGAGGCTGGTTCCCTTAGCAGATTATCTCGCCGCATGGTTATGCCTCCGAATATATCAGCTTGGGGCCTGCGACTGTAGAAAGGGGCATACAGACTGCAGTCCGGTTACCTTCCCCTGAAGTTCAGTGGGGTGGTCTGGACGGCAGTGGTCCCTGGGCAGGTTCGGGTAATGGAACAGGAAGTTCACTCCCTGTTGGTAAGGAGGCCACCTAATGTGCTCCTCCGCCAGACAGGGAGTCCGGGTTCTACAGCCAGTACTTCATAGTTCCTAAGAGGGATGGCGAGTTGCATCCAACTTTAGACCTGAGGTACTTGAATCGTTCTCTGAGGAGATTCAGATTCAAGATGCTTAGCAATTCCTCCATTGTGATTCAGATCCAGTCTGAGGACTGGTCTGTCATGATGGGTCTGAAGAGGACGCATACTTCCCTGTATCCATCCTTCTGTGTCACAGGAAGTTCCTGAGGTTCGCTTTTTGGGGCAAAGCGTACCAATATCGGGTTCTTCCAGGCGGCCTAGCCCTTTGAGACTCTACACGCAGTTAGCGTGTTTACGCCTTCTCAGAGAACTGTGTTCCTGGGAGTCGTATGGGATTCTCTACGTTGTGGGCACAATTGTCTCCCGAACGTATCGAGTCCATACGGGCGGTGGTCTCTAAAATGAAGCTAGGCCACAGCATCACTGTGAAGCAGTTTAAGGTCTGCTGGGGCTCATTGCGGCTGCGTCCAACAGAATATCTCTTGGCCTGCTGCGTGAGACCCTTACAGTGGTAGCTGGGAATCAAGGGGTTTTCCTCGGGGGGAAAACCATTCTGTATGATCAGGGTAACGCGCAGATGCCTTCGTTCCCTAGTCATATGGAAGGAACCTTGGTTTCTGTCCCAGGGGCCAGTGTTGGGAGCGTTCTGTTGCCGGTAATCCGTTTCAACAGGCGCCTCCCATACTGGCTGGGACGTGGTTATGGGAAGTAAACCAGGTGGCTTTCCTTGAGGGGAAATCCATTCTGTATGATCAGGGTAACACGCAGTGGCCTTCGTTCCCTAGTCATATGGAAGAAACCTTGGTTTCTGTCCCAAGGGCCAGTGTTGGGAGCGTTCTGTTGCCGGGAATCCGTTTCAACAGACGCCTCCCTCACTGGCTGGGACGTGGTCATGGCGGCCGCTTTGCGAGAGGTCTGTGGGAGACCAGGCATTTCTCCTGGCACATCTACTGCCTGGAAATGCTGGCGGTCTACAAAGCTCTGAGGAGCTTTTTCCCGGACCTCCGCTGCCACCATGTCCTGATATGGAAGTAAACCAGGTGGCTTTCCTTGAGGGGAAATCCATTCTGTATGATCAGGGTAACGCGCAGTGGCCTTCATTCCCTAGTCATATGGAAGAAACCTTGGTTTCTGTCCCAAAGGCCGGTGTTGGGAGCGTCCTGTTGCCGGAAATACGTTTCAACAGACGCCTCCCTCACTGGTTGGGGCACGGCAGGGGGGTTTGAGGTTGCGCCCTCTTTGCAGACTGGCGCATCACATCCTCCTGTGGTCCCAAGGGAAACGGTTGTCCATCAGGGCAATGTATGTCCCGGGGGTCCAAAATCAGGGAGCAGACATCCTGCCGAGGCAGGGGCTGAGGCCCGGGGAGTGGCGACTCCACCCAGAGGTGGTGGAGGCCATATGCAAGAGGTTCGGCCCAGTGGAAGTGGATTATTTGCGTCTCGAGAGACGTCCCTCTGCCCACTGTGGTTTTTCCTCACGCATCCAGCCTCGCTGGGGTTGGATGCCATGGTTCAGACGTAGCCGAGGCTGTGTCTGTGCGCATTTCCCCCGATTGCTCTGCTTCCGGGAGTCCTGGAGAGGGTCAGGCAACAGGGGGTCAGTCTACTTCTGGTAGCACCCCGTTGGCCGACTCGAGTTTGGTTCTCGGATATCATAGCTCTGCTAACAGGTCAGCCGTGGGAGATTCCTCTGAGGAGGGATCTCCTATCTCAGGCAGCGGGTACGATATTTTACCCCCGCCCGGAGATTTGGAACCTGTGGGTCTTGCCCCTGAGGGGACCAGGTACCTAGAGGCTGGCCTATCGGCGGAGGTGATAGAGACCTTACTCAGTTCCAGGGCTCCGTCTACGAGGAGACTGTACAGCCTCAAGTGGAATGTATTTTCCACTTGGTGCAGGGAGCGTGAGGTGGACCCAGTTAACTGCCCGGTGGCTTCAGTGCTGGAGTTCCTCCAAGATCGCTTCTCTGCAGGGCTTACCCCGTCCACACTCAAGGTGTACGTGGCTGCCATTGCGGCTTTCCACACTCCTATGGGTGATGGGCCTCTGGGTAGGCACCAACTGGTTGTACAATTCCTCCGTGGGGCTCGGAGGATGAGGCCTGCGGCTCGGTCCAGAGTTCCAACCTGGGACCTGGCAGTGGTTCTCGAAGGATTGGCTGAGGCCCCCTTCGAACCATTGGAGTCGGCTGGACCAAAGGACCTGACCCTTAAGGTGGCTTTTCTCCTTGCCATTACCTCTCTCAGGAGAGTGGGAGATCTCCAGGCCTTGGCGGTAACGCCAACCTGCCTGGAGTTTGCCCCGGGAGGAGTAAAAGCCATCTTACACCCTAGGCCGGGCTACGTGCCTAAGGTGCCTTCAAGGGTGGTCAGGTCATTGGCCCTGCAGGCATTCCATCCTCCGCCTCACGTGACGGCGGAAGAGGGGAGGCTTCACCTACCCTGCCCGGTTAGGGCTCTTAGAGTTTATCTGGCGAAGTCTGCACAGTGGAGGAGATCGCAACAACTGTTGGTGTGTTTTGGCTCACCTAAGAAGGGATTGCCTGCGTCTACTCAGACAATCAGTAATTGGATTGTCCAGGCGATTACCATGGCCTACCAGGTGCGCAGTTTGCCTTCACCTGTGGCCGTGAGGGCTCATTCCACCAGAGGCATGGCCTCTTCGGTGGCCCTTCTTTCTGGGGTCCCCTTGCAGGATATCTGCGAGGCGGCTGGGTGGGCTACCCCACACACATTTATCAGGTTTTATAGCCTGGTTCTCCCTACAACACCTGGTGCTAGGGTGCTCCAGTCCTAGTTGTGCCCGGTCTCCGGCTTCACACTAGGGCAGGTGCTACCCTTCGGTGTGGCCTAGTTGGGATTCGTTCCCCAAAGCGTCATTCCGATGCAGTGCGAGTTCCCTCGAAAGGGAACTGCTCGGGTTATGTATATAACCCTTGTTCCCTGAGAAGGGGAACGAGCACTGCATCCCGACGCCACACCTCGGCGCGCCTGGAGCGCATGCTTCAGAGCAATTACTGACGCCATTACGTTCCAGCTCCCCTTTTATACTTCCGGGTATGCCGTCACGATTACGACATCACGCACGCCAATCGGATTGGCCTAGTTGGCATTCTGGTTTCAGATTCGCTGATGCTAAGGGAGCATCCCCAAAGCGTCGTTCCGATGCAGTGCTCGTTCCCCTTCTCAGGGAACAAGGGTTATATACATAACCCGAGCAGTTTTCAGGACTCTTGGGACACAAATATGTTCAGTTAGTCAGATATGGACTCTGTACAGCCATAAAATATATAAAAAAAAAAAATATTGTGTGGAACATTTTCTTGGGCCACAAATATGTTCAGTTAGTCAGATATGGACACTGTACAGCCATAAAATGTAAAAAAAAAAACCAAAACATTGTGTGTAACATTTGGCTAGTATTTGGAATCAGAAGGGAAGTCAATGAGTATTTATAGTAAGTTAGTGTTTAAGGACTCGGACCAAAAATATGTTCAGTTGTTCAGATATGGACTTTTGTACAGCCATAATATGTATTAAAAAAAAAAAAAAAAAAATTTGTGGAACTTTTCACTAGTATTTGGAATCAGAAGGGAAGTCATTGAGTATGTATAGTAAGTTAGTTTTCAGGACTCTTGGGCCAAAAGTATGTTCAGTTAGTCAGATATGGACTCTGTACAGCCATAAAACGTAAAAAAAAACAAAAACAAAACATTGTGTGGAACATTTTCGCTAGTAATTGGAATCAGAAGGCAAGTCAATGAGTATTTATAATAAGTTAGTGTTAACCCTTTAAGACCTAAGGGTATTTTTACAATAAATTTTCCGCCTGGTTTTATTTACTAAAAAAGCTTGTAAAACATTAACCCTGTTGTGCACAGACAATTGACACACCTCTTTTTTTTCAAGACAAGTTGCACTATCAGTATATGTGTGTTGCATTGATGTCACCTGAATGTAAAATAAGTTATGGGACCATAAAGACAAATGAAAAAATAAAACGGAAATTGAATCACTCAAATATTTATTGAAAACACACACAAATAAATTAAAGCTAAGCATATTTCCTCTGGAAAACAGTTTGTTCAAGTCTTTGGAGTCCTGGAACTCAGGAATAAACATGAGAACTTATACAGAACCAAAACTATTTACATTTTTCCAAAAAAAGTCCAGGCGTTTTTGGCCTCTTTGGATTTTGGATATTTACTGGTGCCAAGCCTCAAAACAGTTCCTATCAGGAACTTCTCCTCAAACTTTCTCCTCAAACTTTTTCCTCAAACTTTCTCCACAAAACAACTCAAAACTGCAGCGCGTCTCTCTCTCTCTCTCTCCTCAACACTAGCCGTGCGTCTCTCTATCAACAATAACAGAGCTGTGGTTCATGCGTAATGACGCACACCAACGTGGATGACGGATCAGCCTGTCATTGGTCAAACCCTCATTCAAAATGGTAGCTAGCATCGCGCTAGCGGCAAAAATGACGGAAAATTTATAAATTATGGACATCAAGTGGATAAATCTTGGATGTAAGCGTTTTGATTTATTGCTGAACAACTCCAAAAAGATGCACATGTTCCAGGCTGGATAGAAAACCTTCTGTAAAGGCTACAAAGACACCAAAGACACCCCCGTGATGGCTAGCTCGTTAGCTTTCTGCTGGAAAAACGGTAAGAAAATCGATAAAAGTTTCATGAAATAATATAGATATTTATCGGAGGTGCCGTGTGACGTCGTGGGCGATGCCGTCGGGCTCTGAGGGTTAAAGGACTCTTGGGCCAAAATTATGTTCAGTAGGTCAAATATGGACTTCTGTACGGACATAACATGTATACAAAAAAAATAAAAAAAATAAAAAACATTTTGTGGAACTTTTCGCTAGTATTTGGAATCAGAAGGGAAGTCAATGAGTATGTATAGTAAGTTAGTGTTTAAGGACTCTTGGGCCAAAAAATATGTTCAGTAGGTAAGACATGGACTTCTATACAGCCATAACATGTAAAATAAATGAATAAATAAATAAAATCATAAATTGGTGGAACCTTTCGCTAGTAATTGGAATCAGAAGGGAAGTCAATGGGTCTGTTTAGTAAGTTTGTGTTTAAGGACTCATGGGCCAAAAAAATTTCAATATGTCAAATATGGACTTCTGTACAGACATAACATATATAAAATAAATGAAAAAAAACCTTTTGTTGAACTTTTCGCTAGTAATGGGAAACAGAAGGGAAGTCAATGATTATGTATAGTAAGTAAGTTTTCAGGACTCTTGGGCCAAAAATTTGTTCAGTTGGTCAGATATGGATTTCTGTACAGCCATAACATGTAAAATAAATAAATAAATTAAATCATAAATTAAAAACCTTTAGTTGAACTTTTCGCTAGTTTTGGAAATCAGAAGGGCAGTCAATCAGTGTGTATAGCAGGTTAGTGTTTAAAGACTCTAGGGCAAAAATATGTTAAGTAGGTAAAATATGGACTTCTGTATAAACATAACATGTATAAAATAAAAAAATAAAATAAAGCAAAAAAAATAAAAAAAAAACATTTTGTGTAACTTTTCACTAGTATTTGGAATCAGAAGGGAAGTCAAAGAGTAAAGTAAGTAAGTAAGTAAATTTTATTTATATAGCACATTTAGACATAGCAGAACTATCCAAAGTGCTGAACAGAGTAATTATAAAAGGAAATATACATATAAAATATAAAATAGAATAGAAACAAGGTGAAGCTAGACCAAACAAACAATCTGACAGAAGTATAGTAATATTAAAATGCCAGAGAAAATAGATATGTTTTCAGTTTTGATTTAAAAATATTAATGGAAGGTGCAAGGCGGATGTCCAGGGGCAGTTGGTTCCAAAGACGGGGGGCAGCAACAGAAAAAGCTCTATCTCCCTTAGTTTTAAGACGAGAGCAAGGGATTGATAAAAGAGCCCTGTCCGAGGATCTTAAAAATCTGAATGATGACTGAGGAGTAAGAAGATCTTTAAGATAATGAGGAGCTTGATCATTAAGAGCTTTAAAAACAAACAACAAGAGCTTAAACTGAATTCTAAAATTCGGTAGCCAATGAAGCGAGGCCAAAATTGGAGTGACATGATCATATTTCTTTGTCCCGGTCAACAGCCTTGCAGCTGCATTTTAAGCCATCTGGAGGCGTGCAAGCGATGACTGAGGAAGACCCAGATATAATGAATTGCAGTAATCTAAGCGTGAAGTAATAAAAGCATGAATAACTCTCTCCATGTCTTGGAATGACAAAAATGATTTGAGTTTGGAAATGACCCGCAGTTGGTAAAAACTATTCTTAACAACAGAATTAATTTGTTTGGTTAAACATAATTCTGAATCCAAGATAAAACCAAGGTTCCTAACCTGGGATGAAACTGACAGGAAATGATTTCCCAACTCCTTAATAATACAACTCCTTAATTTTGGCGGACCAAAAACAATTGTTTCAGTTTTGTCATTATTAAGTTGAAGAAAATTATTCGATAACCATTCCTTAATGTCCCTGATACAATCTAACAAAGGTTGAATGGAATCTCCAGCTTTCAATGGAAGGTACAGCTGTGTATCATCAGCGTAAAAATGAAATAAAACATTGTGCTTCTTAATAATATCCCCCAGAGGACGCATGTATAAGTTAAAAAGAAGTGGACCCAAAATAGATCCCTGAGGTACTCCACTAATAATTGGGGTAGAAGATGAAGAAAACTTACCTAACTCTACGGAAAAAGACCTTTCTTTAAGGTATGAACTAAACCACCGTAAAGCTGTCCCCTTGATACCAAATAAATGTTCTAAACGCCAAATAAGAACATCATGGTCAACAGTATCAAAGGCAGCCGTAAGATCAAGTAAGATCAAAACAGCATTTTTACCAGCATCAACTGCAAGCAAAATGTAATTGAACACCTTCAGTAAGGCCGACTCTGTGCTATGATGGGAGGTAAAACCAGATTGAAAGGGTTCTAATAACTTAGTTGCATTTAAAAAATGGATTAATTGAGACTGCACAACTTTTTCTAAAAGTTTTGATAAAAATGATCGCTTTGAGACAGGCCGATAATTACTTAAACAACCCTCATCTAGACCTAGTTTCTTAAGCAAGGGCTGAACAACTGCATGCTTAAAAGTCTTCGGGACCACCCCAGTGTCCAAAGATGAATTAATTAACACTTGGATACTGGGTCCAATTATAGGAAAAGCAGTTTTTATAATCTCTGAGGGAATAACGTCAAGTGAGGAGGAAGTTGTCTTCATCTTTTTTACCAAATCACAAAGTTTTAGTAGAGAGACCTGCTGAAAACTATGAAAGACTGAACTAGCCAGCGAAACCAGGGACTGATCTGAGAGCTGTGAACTGAAAGATGAACGGATAGCTATCACTTTATCAGAAAAAAATGTTAAAAATTTCTCACATAAAGGAGCCGAGGGTTCCTGATGAAATTGACAGCTAGGATTAATTACTGAATTTAATGTAGAGAATAAAATTCTAGGTCTATGACAGTGTGTAGAAATTAACTCAGAAAAATGCCTTGCTCTGGCCGACTTTGCAGCAGTCTGAAACTTAGCCAGACACTCTTTGAAAATCTCTAATGACACAGTTAAGCGATCATGCTTCCATCTCCTCTCTGCCCTACGACAAGCCTGTCTGAGAGAACGAGCATCGTCATCCAGCCAAGAATATGATTTTCGTTTTGGTTGTTTCAATTTAAGAGGTGCAATGGCATCTAAAATATCAGAACAAGCTGCATAAAAAAGAGAGGTTAAATCGTCAGGCCCAAAGAAAGACACAGCATTTGAGATGGACATTTCAACAGCATTTACCAAAAATTTCTCGCTAAACTGAAAGGCAGTGAGTGGGTTTATAAAGCGAGAATACGAGCCTACCGGCTTATTCACGATAACGGCAGAGCTCACACCAGGGATCGTAAATAAAATGGGCTTATGATCAGAGAAGGAAGCATTTTCAATATATACATTATCTACAGATGTACCATATGACATAATAAGATCAAGAGTATGACCAAGGACATGTGTTGCTTGATTCATATGTTGGGTAAGACCAAATGAGTCCAGAACATTGTAAAGCTCAGCAACCAAGGGATGTCCGGGGCAACAAACATGTACATTATTGATGTTTTATAAACAAATTTCGGGAGGAACACATTCAGGAAATTAAAACTGTTAAGTGGAGCAGACCCAGATAATTAAACCTAATTGAACACAAGAGGAGCTCATTAAAAAATCAACGATAGGAGGTGTATATAGACTGCCGATTTACCTTCCTGTCATTGACTGTTTCTTAGCATGGACTTCTACAGGCGCAGAGATGTTTGTGGCTGGGCCCACCGGTCTCCTCTCAGCCTCTCAGCTCATTCCTCCTCCAGTTCCTAATCCTTTGCATTTTCAGTGGCCTCCAGCTCCCACCGCAGATGCTAGCGCGAGCTTGCTAGCGGTCCAAGCTCCAAGTTATCAACAATTTACTAACACTCATTCTTTTCAGTGGCCTGCAGCTCCAGCAAACGCAGGGCTACCTCTACCAGCAGCACAAGAGCATACGTCTCAGATGCATCCTTCTCTTTCTCATGCCCCTAACATTTTTCCTTCCAAGCTCCAGACGCAGCCCCGGTTCCTCTCTCTTCCAACCGCCTTCTGCAAACTAAATCTTCATTCTCTCTCCTCACAGCAACACCGATGCCTGTCCCAGCTAACGCTGTTTCCTCTGAGCTGCCTCCAGTGGCCCAAAACAGGGCACAGATCCTGGCAGGTTTGGACATTGATTTGTCATCACTCTCTCTGTTTCCTGTGTCAGACATAAACCGTCAAATAGACTGCGGGGACTTTTCAGTCACTTTAAAAAACCTCAACCCACATTCATCCCGCTTACTTTCTTTTCCTGAATTTTCGATTGCTTTTTTCCGTTTCACGGACATCATTTGTTCAGTTTTCCCCCAAAGGCGCCGCGAGCTGAATGATTATCTGGCAATCATAGCCGAGCTCGCGCTGTCCTATGGGGGAGGTCATTTTTACACATACCACAAACTCTTCTCTGAGAAGTGTGCCGTGCGGCTAACCCAGTGGAACCAGTGCGCTTACTGGGTCGCTCTCGACACGGACCTCCACAGCAGGATGTTCTAGGCTGCAGGAATATTTCGCGTGCAGTCGGCAGGTCTATAGCACATGCTACTGTGTTATGTTCTAAGATTAACCCTTCCCTTCCCTGCCCGGTTGTGATAGGAAGTTTGGTTCTTTTCCGCGAACCGGTTCTTTCGGACAGTTCGTCCAATGAATCGGATCAAAATCGGTTCACCAGTTCTTTTGCGCTCAAACGTAATGACGTCATTTCACAAGGACGTAATTACGTCATGTCTATTGCGGGCTGGATAAACACACTTTACACATTAAAATATATAAAGTCAGTAATCATAACATCAGTCAGATAAAATATCATCATAATCTGATAGTTTATTACAAAGTTTTACATCTAAAGCATCCAAACACATGCAGTGTTGCAAACGATCTTTACAGTTATAAAATCAATAAATCAGTTTTCATCAGTGCAGAAACCACGATCCACTTACTATGTTTTTGTAATTAAATAAATACGGTTCGCCAGATTTTCTTCTCATTCATGTCGGAGTCGTTTCACAGACACGCGCTCATATCAGCTGATGTTCGTTCGGTTCAGAGAGACTCGCCGTGCAGTCAGTCGCTCAGTATCATCAGCTCATTGGTTCTCAATCGGACATGTCCGAAATAAACAGTTCTCGGTTCAGTGTACTGCTGATCCGAAAACCACAGCAACCGATTCTTGACTCAACAACGAGAACGAAATTGAGATTCGAGAACCGCTAGAGCGATTCAAAAGGAGTCGCTTGCTTCACCTTTGCTGTAGTTTGATTAGGCTACGTCATTTTTATCTTTATCACCTTGTTTACAAATTAAATACAAGGGAGTCATAACAAAGTTAGGCAGAGTGTTTTTCTAAATTCAAACCTATTATAAGAGACAGTCAAGCTGCATATGGTAACTTAACCTCTGTCTAAAACTGCTTTGCATCTTGTTTTTGCTATCATTATTTAATTATTTTGGATAAAGCACTATAATTTTTTCATTTACAAACAACAGGCAATACCTGTTAAATATAGTGTGTAAGACAATTACAGTGTGTAAGTGCACTTTTCCAGCAATTGTTCTTTTTAATATATGTGTATTATTTGAACTGTGAACGTGTCCTCATTAAATAAATAAAAATAAAATAAATAAATACTTCAATCATAAATAGTCAATCACATCCTCATACAGTGATAAGATGAACTTGAAATGATGAAAACATATTTCCACAATGTGTTAGAAATTCTACTTCGCCGTTCGGTTGTAAAAGCAACCCCAAGATTTTCGACATAATTCTCATCGCACCTACTTTTCTAGATGACTCCCACCGTTCTAAACACGAACTCCTATCACTGCTAGGCCACCTAAATTTCGCAATGCGCATCATTCCGCAAGGCCGCCCTTTCATCTCACATCTTCTCTCACTTGCATCTTCGGTTCACGCGCTGGAGGACCAAATTCCAATAACCACGGCGTGTCGCGACAAACTTAGGCTATTGATAACATTCCTAAACCAGTGGAACGGCTTGTCTTTTCTATAACAATCTCGTTTCTTCCCCTGTTGACATCCAACTTTTCACAGACGCAGCCTCTTCAATCGGCTTTGGGGGATTCTATCAAGGACGCTGGTTCGCGTCTCCATGGCCACCACAGTTCCAAGATATGCTACAGTCTTCAGCTCTGTTTGAGCTTTACCCTCTTGTAGTTGCGGCTTTTTGTGGGGGAAAGAATGGATGGCTAGTAGCATATTTGTGCACTGCGATAACGAGGCAACAGTCCAGTGCATTAATAAAGGCCGCTCTCATTCACCTGCTCTAAATGCCCTTTCTAAGACGTCTCATCTGGATCTCTGCTTGTGATCAATTTATTATTACTGCAAAACATGTCCCAGGGTCCGAAAACCTAATTGCTGACTCTCTGCCTCGTTTTCTGTTTCAGAAATTCAGGACATTGGCTCCAGAGGCGGATATTTTCCCAACTCCAGTACCTCACTATTCAGAACTGATATTTCCATAAATCACCCGCTAAAACCCCTCTTGGACGCATCGCTCAACAGTATCCTCCAAGCAGTTTCCCCCAGAACAATCCAATCATATGTGACAGCTTGGAGATGTTTTAAAGCTTTCCACTTCTCATATAGCTTGCAGTTCCCTGATTTTTCTCTCCTCTCAATTACCTCTTTTATCTCTTATCTCAACAATATTAAGAGTTTCCAAGTTGGGTCCATCAAAGGCTACCTGAGCGGTCTTCAATTTTTCCACAAATTAATTCACGGCACTTCATCTCCGGAGATAAAAAAACTCCCAAACCTCCCTCCTGATCAAAGGAATTCAGCGATCACAACCCACCCGCCCTGACAGTAGACAACCCATAACTCTAGATTTACTCACAAAATGCATTCATACCCTTCGTACAGGATATCAACCCCTTGACACAGCCCGCACTCTGGATACCATGTTTATCTTGGCTTTCTTTGGCTTTCTTAGATGCTCAGAAATCGCAATCACCTCCAAATTCGACCACAAAGTCCACCCCACTGTCTCAGACTTATCAGTACTTGACGATGAAACCATATCATATTTAATCAAGCGAAGCAAGACAGACCAAAGTAAAAAAGGCCATTTAGTCTACATTTTCAACATCTCCTCCCCAATTCAACCATTTCAAACTGTTCTTGCATACCTCCAAATGAGGAGATTTCAGGCTAAATCTCTGTCCGAACCCCTCTTTGTAGACTCCTCTAACAAACCCATCACACGATTCTGGTTCCAAAAACAGCTCAAATCTGTTCTCCAGCAAACAGGCATCTCAGCGCAAAACTTTTCTAGCCACTCCTTCCGCATTGGGGGCGGCAACAACTGCAGCGCAAAAAGGACTCTCCCAGCAGCAGATCCAAGCTCTCGGGAGATGGTCTTCTCACGCTTTTCAAAGCTACATTAGGACCGACCGATACCACATCAAGAAAGCTCACCAAACCCTTATTAATTAACAACCCTTATAAAAAACCCTATCCTTTCTTTCTCTTTTTTCAAACTAGCGAGGCTCACCCGTTCAATACAGCGAGTCTTGATCTCCTGTCGAACACCGCAGAGTTCTCCTTGATAGTGGCTATTTCCTTTTCCCTATTTTTCCATCTGGCGAGGCCCACTCATCCGACACCTCGAGCTGATTTCCCTCGGATGCCGTGGAAGCCTTCCAGGCCAGCTTCCATCTTTTCTTTCCCTGACTAGCGAGGGTGCCTTTCCGATGCCTTGAGAATTGTTCTCCCATCGGATGCCGCGAGGGCCCTCCAAGTCGCTATCAATCTTTTTCTCTTCCATCCAACGAGGCTTGCTTGTCCGATACCGTGAGTATTGACCTCCTTTCGGACACCACAGAGCTCTCCAGGTCTATGTCTATCCACTTTGCTTTCCGCCGTCCAGCGAGGCTACCCGAAACCGCGAGTATTGATCTCCTTTCGGATGCTGCAAAAGCTCTCCTGGGCGAACTTGCATGCTTTACCTTCCACCTGTCCGCCAGCGAAGCTTACCCATCTGATACAGCGAGTATTGTGCTCCCATCTGATGTCGGCGCGAGCTTCCTGGCCGGGTGTTCCAATTCTCCTTTACCGTGCCGTCAGCCGATAGGACCCACTCCCCTGAAGCCAGAAAATGCTCCTGGTGGAGGCTGGGTGGGCCCCCTCGGTCAGTCGTTTCTTTTTAAATTGCGTCGCCCCGTCTATCGGTCAGTAGGGCTCACCTGTCTGTCGTCACGAGTATTGATCTCCCCGCCAGATGCGGCCTGAGCCTTCCTGACCGGCCGTTTCAAACAACGCGCCCTCCGTTTACAGCCAGTAGGGTGTCCCTCTGGTTGGGCGGAATAAATCATGTGCTCCTCTTTTTCGA
This sequence comes from Gobio occitaniae, assembly GCA_033150135.1. Lineage (NCBI taxonomy): Eukaryota > Metazoa > Chordata > Actinopteri > Cypriniformes > Gobionidae > Gobio > Gobio occitaniae. Next base: position 36,786 of record JARQWZ010007231.1, read on the forward strand.
CCGGTAGGGCTTTTATTCCCCGTCCAATACAGCGAGCATTGGCCTCCCATGGATGACGCAAAGGCCTTCCCGATCGGTCACCCCAAATTCTGTCTGCTCCACACTTACCAGCCAGTAGGGCCCGTTCCGCCAGGTGCTATGAGCTCCCATCAGAGGCAACACGGGTTCTCCCGGCCAGGTAGTTCCTGAACATGCTGCTTCTCATTTATCGGCCGGTAGGGTTTTTCCATCTGATACAGCGAGCATTGGCCTCCCATTGGATGTTGTAAAAGCCTTCCCGACCAGTTGCCGCTCCTCATTATCGGCCGGTAGGGTTTTTTCCATCTGATACAGTGAGCATTGGCCTCCCATTGGATGTTGTAAAAGCCTTCCCGACCAGTCGTTCCAAACCATGCTGCTCCTCATTTTCGGCCGGTAGGGTTTTTTCATCTGATACAGTGAGCATTGGCCTCCCATTGGATGTCGTAAAAGCCTTCCCGACCAGTCGTTCCAAGCTATACTGCTTTTCATCATCGGTAGGGTTTTTCATCCGACACAGTGAGCATTGGCCTCCCGTTGGATGTTGCAAAGCCTTCCCGTCCAGTCGTTCCAAACCTTGCTGCTCCTATTTTTATCTGCCGGTAGGGTTCTTCCATCTGATACAGTGAGCATTGGCCTCCCATTGGATGTTGCAAGAGCCTTCCCAAACCGTAGTTCCAACCATGCTGTTTTCATTTATCGGCCGCTAAAGCTTTCCATCTGATACAGTGAGCATTGGCCTCCCATCGGATGTTGCAAGAGCCTTCCTGACCAGTCGTTCAAAACTAAGGCTGCTTCCAGCCATCAGCCAGTAGGGCTCGTCTGCCCAATGCCGCGAGCAGCTCCCATCAGAAGCAACAGGCCCCCCGGGCCAAGCAACCAGGCTCATCAAAACGCCAGCCTACCAATTATCTTCGTATTTGGGGGGGGTTTTGGTGGCTGTCCTCTGTTTTTTGCATTTTGGGGGGTACTCTGGGTTCGGGCAAAATTCCGAGCCCGGAGCCCTCCCCCGGACAGCACGCCAAATACGCATAATATTTACTCTATTTAATTTGATGTAAGTGTGAACTCGTGAATTGATGTTTTATAAACAAATTTCGGGAGGAACACATTCAGGAAATTAAAACTGTTAAGTGGAGCAGACCCAGATAATTAAACCTAATTGAACACAAGAGGAGCTCATTAAAAAATCAACGATAGGAGGTGTATATAGACTGCCGATTTACCTTCCTGTCGTTGACTGTTTCTTAGCATCCTCCACCACCCCTTCTCCTCACTTAATTAAACTCACATAAGACATCAAATTAATATATGTAGTCTAGTTCTAGACTATTTCCATCACGGGGGGGTACTCTGGGTTCGGGCAAAATTCCGAGCCCGGAGCCCTCCCCCGGACAGCACGCCAAATACGCATAATATTTACTCTATTTAATTTGATGTAAGTGTGAACTCGTGAAAAATCACCCAGCATTAACATACGATCATACAACGGAACAACAGAAGTTAAAAATTCTGATAAATCACTTAAAAATGCACTGTCCGAGTTCGGTGGCCTATAAATTAGAGCACAGAGCAGCGCGGAGGAGGCAGAATGTAACGCTACGCACTGTACCTCGAACGACGAATAACTTCGAACAGAAACAGTGTGTATTTTAAGTGATTGCTTGAAAACCATTGCAACACCACCACCCCTACCAGTAGTCCTTGGGGTACTAATAAAACAACAGTTCGATGGACAAAGTTCGTCAAAAACTGACAACTCACCAACACCGGCCCAGGTTTCCGTCAAAAATAAAGTGTCCAAATCGCGTCCAGTAAAAAATTCATTTAAGATAAAAGTTTTGTTGCATATGGACCTAGCATTAACTAGGGCCATATTCAGAGGAGGCTCTGATGACAAGACCACATCCAGTTGAACAAAGTCCAGTTGACGTAGATTTTGACAGTTCACTCCTCTCTTGCGAATCCGTAAACGCGGAGGAGCTGATTGAATAGATGAATGAGAGAAGTCCGGGAAAACAGAGTGATGAAAAGCATATCTATAATCCCAAGAGTGCCGCATCAAATGTAGACCCTCCGTGCTCATAATTTCCAAGGGAAAATCCATCGAAGATTGTCTGGAAGAGACAATTGTCCGCCTGATTCTCACCCGAACACCACCACGACAACCTCTTTTCCTGCGGCGCTTCCCTCGAAGAGGAACGCAGCAAGGTCGCCGACGAACATATTCCACCACAGGTTGGCTGAACGAGGATTTAAAGCGAGAATACAGAGCAGGACAAAATCCATGGTGAGCTCCCATACAGCTATGGATGTTGAGTAAGGTTTGTCGATCATAGGTCAGCACTGAGACCACATTATGCCAGTGCAACACCGTGCATAATACAAACAGAATAGATGTCAGACGAACAGGTACAACAAACTGGGACAAACGAGAGAGACGGCAAGCCGGGTACACTGGCGCCATCTTAGGAGCACGTATGTATAGTAAGTAAGTTTTCAGGACTCTTGGGCCAAAAATAAAAAATTACATTAAAAAACCTTTTGTGGAACTTTTGCCTAGTAATGGGAATCAGAAGAGAATTCAAAGAGTATGTATAGTAAGTTAGTGTTTAAGGACTCTTGGGCCAAAAACATGTTCAGTATGTCAAATATGGACTTCTGTACAGACATAACATGTATAAAATGAAAAAATTAAATAAAGCAAAAAAATAAATAAAAAAACCATTTTGTGGAACTTTTCACTAGTATTTGGAATCAGAAGGGAAGTCAAAGAGTATGTATAATAAGTAAGTTTTCAGGACTCTTGGGCCAAAAATATGTTCAGTTAGTCAGATATGGACTCTGTACAGCCATAAAACGTAAAAAAACCCAAAAACAAAACATTGTGTGGAACATTTTCGCTAGTAATTGGAATCAGAAGGCAAGTCAATGAGTATGTATAGTAAGTTAGTTCCCATTCAGTCGGTCACTCTCGACGCCACGTCGGAGTACCGACGAATAGGAATCTCGCTCGCGAGAGCCAATCTACTTCGAGTGTAACTAAACGAGCCAATGCACATTGGCATGCAATGATTGCACCAGGTGCTCATGCCACGCCGTGCGGGTATAAATGAGACACAGGTGATTGCATCAAATCAACCTTTTGCTTCGGAGCCGGGTGGTAGATGGTAACGCCAGATATCACTCACTACTTCGCAGTCCTGACTGAAGACGGAAGCTGCCTTTCTGAAGCGATCTCTTCAGTCGGTGTTGGTGTGACGGCACAGCAGCGGTCGCGTGGTTTTCGGATCATCTCTCTGTGTTGTTTGTTTAGAGCAATCACAAAGGCTGTTCTCACAGCTGGTTCGGTGCGCTAGGTGGAGAGCGCTGAAAAACCGTTCTTACGGCTGGTAAGAGAGCGCCTTCGTGTGAGAGAGCGCGCACGTCAGGCTGCACCCACCCCCTGACTGTGTCGCCGCGACCCCGCCCCCTGCGTGCTTCAGCACCAAGGG
>JARQWZ010007232.1:0-5000 GCA_033150135.1 Gobio occitaniae
ACACCCTAACTTGTGCATATTGGATATTTGCTCATATCAGCGCGTAGACTGACAAGCACACTCAAACACAGCCGAAATAAACTGAGAGAAATATTTAAAATGGAGAGAAATAAAAATAATTAATTAAATGCAAAACCACCGATCGTAAAGTGGCTTGTGGTGGCTCTTTCGTCTCCTCCCTGAGCAACACTTATTTTCTTACTTTTGTGTTCTTTCTTTGCTCCACTTGCTCCCTTTGCTCTCTCTTTAGGTCCTTTCTTTTCTTTCACTTTGTTTAGTTGTGCGCTGGTGTGTGCATCGAGCCGGGCCGAAAAGAGTGTGTGTGTGGACTGGTAATCCCTACGTTATACGTGTCCCCACAAAGATGGCAATATCCGAAATCCTCATCCTTGTGGGGACATTTTTAGGTCCCCATGAGGAAAACATCTTATAAATCAGACTAAGTGATGTTTTTTGAAAATGTAAAAATGCTGAATGTCTCCTGTGATGGGTAGGTTTAGGGGCAGTGTGTGTGTGTGTGTGTGTGTGTGTGATGGGTAGGTTTAGGGGCAGTGTGTGTGTGTGTGTGTGTGTGTGTGTGTGTGTGATGGGTAGGTTTAGGGGCAGGGGCAGTGTAGGGGGATAGAATATACAGTATATACGATATAAAAACCATTACGCCTATGGAAAGTCCCCATAAAACATGAAAACCCAACATGTGTGTGTGTGTGTATGTGTGTGTGTGTGTGTGTGTAGAGCAAGGGAAAAGTGAGAGAATGAAGCTTAGCTTTGGAGCGAGTAGGAGGGACCCGTTTTTAAAAAAATAGATCCGATAAAGAATGTATATACAGTGAAACGCATCTCATTTTGTCATAAACAAAATATCGCATGATTATCGCAAGACTTTCGATATAATATCAGGCAACGTGATATCGCGATAACAACATTGAATCCATATATCGTGCACCCCTAGTGTGTGTGTGTGTGTGTGTGTGTGTGTGTGTGTGTGTGTGTGTGTGTGTGTGTGTGTACGGTTCGCGGTTATATTCACCGATCGGGTCGGCCAAGTAATACAGAAATAACATTCCAGTCAATGGCGGGAGATGAGAGCTGAATCTGTGTTTGTTTGACAAAGATATTTTGTGAGTCCTTTGAGTGTTTCTCCAGACGCTTTCAAAACCATCCCCACATGTACTGAGAGGAGCTGAAGCTCATTAAATATGCAAATCTTATCCAATCCTAGCCGTGGGCGTTTACTTCCAAGTCTTCAGTGCGGCACGCCCATCAAAACCCAGCGTTTCTTCAGAGAGCCTCAAAACCAGTGCAGAAAATAGCCTATTACTGATCATTATGAGGTTTCTGAATGTAAAAACCACACAGACAACAGTATAAAACAATTAAAAAAGCCAGTTCATGACACCTTTAATGCGTTGGCTAATTCATTTATATAAATGTTGAATAGAGTGGGGATCATGGACAACCTTGTCTGACTCCTCATTTTTGGGGGAAAAATTCAGTTTGTTTGTTCCCTATTTTCACAGCACGTGTTGTTTTTATACATGTGCTGATCAGATCAAATGTTTCCCCTCCACACTCTTCTCTCACACACACACACACACACACACACACACACACACACACACACACACTCTCAGTGTGAAGAGCGAGCGAGTGACCCGAGATCTCATGCCGGGGGAAATTGGGGTCATGTTTATAAGAGACGGGCGTTTGTGATCGACCCCAGAGTCGCCGTGAAGCGAGCTGGAATAATCTGCTAATGACTGTCCGATTGATCTGATCAAACGCTCTATTATTGTGCTGTCATTTGAGTTTTTATATTTCATATTACAAAAACGCATCAAAATCTACAAAAGGGCCAAACAATAAAGCAGGTGCATAAAATGATCAAATGAGCTCATATGAGGAGGAATCAAACTTCTCTTGATCTACGAAACATCATTTGCAGCAGTTCATTATCACCACACAAGAGAGAGAGGAGGATATGAGGAATAATCAACATTCAGCAGGAAAACATCCTGGAACTCTTCCTGTAGACGCCCTTCTGAACTCTTGAGAAACTTGCGGACGAATGAAAGAGTTTGTAATGAAACGCAGGTCAGAGGTCAGTGCTATCTCAGATAATACGGCTGTGTTTTAGAGCATCACCCGATCGGATCCGTTCCGACTCGATAGATCACGCGTTCAGAACCAATATCTCATCCTGACACGCCTTCATCCTTCACTGTCCCGCGTGACACCACTTCCTCTCGCATCTGCCGTGTGATTGGACGGTAATTGTTTGGAGCAATAAAGCTCATCTGATAAGAGTAAAGACGAATGTGCTGGGTTTTGTTTTATTGTTCAGTGATATCTGCAGTGTTGAAGGTCCCGGACGGTTGAGTTATAAAAGTGATGCTGGATCCTGATAGCAGGCGTGGCTTTATGAAGGCGATGTCATGATCCGGTTTACGGGAAATACCAATATTCAATCATTTATTTATTTAAAGATTGTTTTAAATGATTAATGGGATTATAACACAGTGTGGAGGATGAAGAACATGCTCTCGTTTCTGATTTTGATAAAAACCTTCATATGGAAGCTTGTGTCTGCCGTGGAATAAAAGATTGAAAAGTAATTGTGACTTTATATCTCAGAGTTTTTTCTTCACAATTCTGAGTTTATTTGTAAGTTTATATATTATGCGAGTTTATATCTTAATTCTATCTTTTTTAGAATATTTAGTTTATATATTCAAGTCTATGTCTTTGGCGAGTTTCTCACAATTTTTTTTTTTTAATTGCAAGTTTATATTTTGCAAGTTTACCTCTTTTTTCACTATTGCAAGTTTATATCTTTTGCGAGTTTATATCTTAATTCAATCCTTTTTTAGAATTTTGAGCTTATTGCAAGTTTATATCTTTATATGAGTTTCTCACAATTCTATTTTTCTTTAGAATTGCTAGTTTATATATTTCTTCCTCAAAATTGCAAGTTTATATATTTAGAATTGCGAGTTTACATTTGCGAGTTTATATCTCAATCCCAACTTTGTTTATATCTTTTTTCACTATTGTGATTTTATATTTTTTAGAATTGCTAGTTTATATTTGCAAGTTTATCTTTTCTCACTATTGCGAGTTTATATCTTAATTCTATCTTTTTTAGAATATTTAGTTTATATATTCAAGTCTGTCTTTGGCGAGTTTCTAACAATTCTTTTTTTAGAATTGCGAGTTTATATTTTGCAAGTTTATATATTTAGAATTGCGAGTTTACATTTGCGAGTTTATATCTCAATTCCAACTTTGTTTTTAGAATTGTGAGTTTATATCTTTTGCGAGTTTATATTTTTTAGAATTGCTAGTTTATATTTGCGAGTTTACCTCTTTTTTCACTATTGTAAGTTTATATCTTTTGCGAGTTTATATCTTAATTCAATCTTTTTTAGAATTTTGAGCTTATTGCAAGTTTATATCTTTATATGAGTTTCTCACAATTCTATTTTTCTTTAGAATTGCTAGTTTAAATATTTCTTCCTCACAATTGCAAGTTTATATTTTTAGAATTGCAAGTTTATATTTTTTAGAATTGCGAGTTTATATTTGCAAGTTTATATCTCAATCCCAACTTTGTTTATATCTTTTTTCACTATTGCGAGTTTATATTTTTTAGAATTGCTAGTTTTTATCTTTTCTCACTATTGCGAGTTTATATCTTAATTCTATCTTTTTCAGAATATTTAGTTTATATATTCAAGTCTGTCTTTGGCGAGTTTCTAACAATTCTTTTTTCAGAATTGCGAGTTTATATTTTGCAAGTTCATATATTTAGAATTGCGAGTTTACATTTGCGAGTTTATATCTCAATTTCAACTTTGTTTTTAGAATTGTGAGTTTATATCTTTTGCGAGTTTATATTTTTTAGAATTGCTAGTTTATATTTGCGAGTTTACCTCTTTTTTCACTATTGTAAGTTTATATCTTTTGCGAGTTTATATCTTAATTCAATCTTTTTTAGAATTTTGAGCTTATTGCAAGTTTATATCTTTCGCGAGTTTCTCACAATTCTATTTTTCTTTAGAATTGCTAGTTTATATTTGCGTGTTTATATCTCAATTCCAGCTTTGTTTTTAGAATTGTGAGTTTATATCTTTTTTCACTATTGCAAGTTTATATCTTTTGCAAGTTTATATCTCAATTCTATCTTTTTTAGAACTGCGAGTTTATAACTTTTACTTACAACTGTGAGTTTATACTTGCGAGTTTATATCTTTTGTAAGTTGATATATTTTGCGAGTTTATATCTTAATTCGATCTTTTTTAGAATTTTGAGTTTATTGCAAGTTTATGTCTTTGGCGAGTTTCTCACAATTCTATTTTTCTTTAGAATTGCTAGTTTATAGCTTTCTGCCTCACAATTGCGAGTTTATATTTGCAAGTTTATATCTCAATTCCAACTTTGGTTTTAGAATTGTGAGTTTATATCTTTTATCACTATTACGAGTTTATATATTTTGTGAGTTTATATCTCAATTCTATCTTGGTTTCATACACACATGTTCATATCTGTGTGTGTGTGTGTGTGTAGTGGTCCTCATTTGAGCCGAGGGGTCGTGTGGAGGTCACCTGATGTCCTGAAGGCCGCTGACCGTGTGCTGTCTGTCATCTGCAGATCCACAGCACATCTGCATCACAATCGCAGATTAATATTCATCTCCGGCTGCATTTGCATGAGGCATCATGTAAATGATGTGTTACAGGCGCTTGTGTGTTGTGTTTTGAATCATATATTATTACATGAGGTTGTGTAAACTCGCACACTGCAGTGCTTCTGTGTGCCGGTACACAACACAGTGTGTGCAGTGTTTAGTGTTGTGCGGTTTTGTTTATTTGTTGACGCTTGTATACAGTATGCTGTGTATCTGAGAGTGACGGAGCTGTTTGTGTGTGTGTGTGTGTGTTCCTCTCCGTCTGATGTGTATTTGATGAGTTCAGACTCTCTTCAGTGTGTGATGAATGAG
>JARQWZ010007232.1:10000-40248 GCA_033150135.1 Gobio occitaniae
TGAATTCCTGGTGAAAGCATGAATGCTCATAGTTTAGTGGAAGATTGCTGCCATCTACTAGAAAACAAACACTTTTGCTAGTTCTCAATGAATAGTTTGTGCATGAATGTTAGATGCAATTACTCTTGCTATTTGTGTTTAGGCTGTAATGTGGCATAGGTGTAATATTTGTACAGTTTTACTATCATCAGCCTTTAACAAATAAAAAACAATAATAATATCATGAACATATGGGGTAGAATGGACTGGACATCATATAAAACAACAACAACAATAAAAATAAAACAATGTAAATCAATGCATTACAAAAATAAAACAGTACGAGTGTTTCCACAACTTAGACTGATAACGTGTAGTGCTAAACCTTGACACAAAGGCACCGAGTACAATCTTGCCTAGGGCAGCAAATTGGTCAGAGCTGGCCCTGCACACACACACTCACTCGCACACACACACACACACACACACACACACACACACACACACACACACACACACACACACACACACACACTCACTCGCACACACACACACACACACACACACACACACTCACTCGCACACACACACACACACACACACACACACATACACTCACTCGCACACACACACACACACACACACACACACACACTCACTCGCACACACACACACACACACTCGCACACACACACACACACACACACACACACACACACACACACACACACACACACACACACACACACACACATACACTCACTCGCACACACACACACACACACACACACACACTCACTCGCACACACACACACACACACTCGCACACACACACACACACACACACACACACACACACACACACACACACATACACTCACTCGCACACACACACACACACACACACACACACACACTCACTCGCACACACACACACACACACACTCGCACACACACACACACACACACACACACACACACACACTCACTCGCACACACACACACACACACACACTTACTCACTCACTCACACACACACACACACTCACTCACTCACACTCGCACACACACACACTCACACTCACACACACACACACACAATCGCATTCGCATTCTCACGCACTCACTCACTCACTCACTCACTCACTGACACACACACACACACACACACTCACACACACACACACACTTACTCACTCACTCACTCACTCACACACACACACACACACACACACACACTCACTCACTCACTCACACTCGCACACACACACACTCACTCACTCACACACACACTCACACATTCGCATTCTCACGCGCACACACACTCACTCACTCACTCACTCACTCACTGACACACACACACACACACACACACATTCTCACACACACACACACACACACACACACACACACACACACACACACACACAGGGCCAGTGTGTAATTGTGTTTGTGAACAGGTAAATGTTTCTCACCTCTGTGGGGAAAAGCCCAGGGAAATGTTTACAAACTCAAGCGGTCAGTAAACATTTACCACACACTCCCGCCGGCAGACAGACTCATACCTGAGAGAGAGAGAGAGAGAGAGAGAGAGAGAGAGAGAGAGAGAGAGAGAGAGAGAGAGAGAGAGAGAGAGAGAGAGAGATGCCGTAGGCCGAAACGCACCTTCTGCTCTCGCTCGCGTTAAAGCACCTCTTTAGTGAAGGTATGTGTGGTAAACTGAGAGGAAAACAGCCTGAAAATACCCAACGTGTGTGTGTGTGTGTGTGTGTGTGTGTGTGTGTGTGTGTGTGTGTGTGTGTGTGTGTGTGTGTGTGACAGCGGCAGCACTAGCATGCCAGACCTGCGAAAGCTCAAAGAGAGCATGAATCGCGGCGGCAGCTGAAACTCACCTTGTAGCAACATCAGCCGCGGAAGCTCCGCGCACCTCCGCTCCGGCCGCGGCTCCGGTGACATTCGGCCCGGGCAAAGAGAGCCGCGGTTTGGGGCGACACACAGCGCGTTCCCGCTCTCCTTCCCGCCGCGCGCGGACCTGCCAGGTCGCATTGAGCTGACAGTGGACTGGGAAGGTGCACTCCGAGCACACGTCACTGCAGATCACCTCTGAGTGCGCGAGACGCGCGGGGACAGCGGCGCGTTGAGTCGCTCGCGGGCGCGTTGGAGGAGAGCTGTCACCTGCAGCACGAGCCGCGCGCGGACACAGATGAGCGCTTAGTTACAGGGAGAGAGTTACGGGCGCTTTGGACGAGAGACAGAGAGAGACGTGTGTGTGTGTGTGTGTGTGTGTGTGTGTGTGAGAGAGAGAGTTCACTTACGGCTGTTTCGAAAGTCAACAGGAAATCAAAGCGGACTCGGTTTACTTTCTGAAGTCACCCAAACAAAGTTAGAAAGTGACTTTGCAACTCCTGATGTTTATAAATCAAAATGGAAATTTCCTGTTGTTTCTATGGAATATGATTTATCATTATTGTGTTAATAATCTTGAGTCAGAATAACTTCATCTCTTCTCTGATGATGAGGGCGGGGCCACCTGTCACTCACATGAGATCAGCCAATAGCAAACCACAACCATCCAATCAATTCCCCACACACACACTCAAGCCCCGCCTACATTTGTTCTTGTTTGCGCTTCACTCGATATACGCAGGGCCTGTCCGGTCGGCCGGTAACATTTCTATGAATTCTAACAATGCATGACCGAGTTTGAGAGTTGTGTCAACATGTCTGCCGTTATAACTGAGGGGATTATAATCAGAGGAAGGTTATGTTTAAAATAAAAAAAATTAAATGTAAAATATTTTAAATAGGTCATAAAACATCAATAATTATCAATATCGACCGATATGAAACACTTATATCGTGATGCAGTTTTCAGAGAGTTTGTGTGTGAGAGAGAGAGTTTGTGTGTGAGTGTGTGTGTGTGTGTGTGAGTGAGTGAGTGAGTGTGTGTGTGTGTGTGTGTGTGTGTGTGTGTGTGTGTGTGTGTGTGTGTGTGTGTGAGTGAGTGAGTGTGTGTGTGTGTGTGTGTGTGTGTGTGTGTGTGTGTATGTGTGTGTGTGGACATGTTTTTGTGAAATATCAGGACACAAATGTGTATAATGACATGGGTATTACAAAAAGAGGGTGAAATATGAGGACGTTCCCCATGTCCTCACTTTTCAAAATGCTTATAAATCACAGAACAAGGTTTTTTTCACAGAAAGTGAACTGTGCAGTGTGTGTGTGTGTGTGTGTGTGTGTGTGTGTGTGTGTGTGTGTGTGTGTGTGTGTGTGTGTGTGTGTGTGTGTGTGTGTGTGTGTGTGTGTGTGATGGGTAGGTTCAGGTGCAGTATAAGGGGATAGAAAATACGGTTTGTACGGTATAAAAACCATTACGCCTATGGAATGTCCTCACATTTCACAAAAACAAACGTGTGTGTGTGTGTGTGTGTGTGTGTGTGTGTGTGTTTACAACTTGTATTAAAACTACTCCTAAAACATGAATCTGCTTGTGTCAAAGAAGTTTTTTTTTTTTTGCAAATGTATTTAAATAAGATCTCATGTCCATCACTATCTCAGCCTCAGGTGTTTCTGAGTTAGATGCTGAAGCTCGGCTGTGTTTGGGTAGTTCCTCCCGTTCTTCAGTGCTGGACCTCTCTACCCATCACACACACACACACACACACACACACACACACACTCACTCACACACTCACACACACACACACACACACACACTCACACACACACACACACACACACACACACACACACACACACACACACACACACACACACACACACACACACACACACACACACACACACACACACACACACACACACACACACACACACACACACACACACACACACACTCACACACTCACACACACACACACACACACACACACACACTCACTCACTCACACACATGTTTGTTTTTGTGAAATGTGAGGACATTCCATAGGCGTAATGGTTTTTATACCGTACAAACCGTATTTTCTATCCCCTTACACTGACCCTAAACCTAGCCCTCACACACACACACACACACACACACACACACACACTCACTCACTCACTCACACACACACACACACACACACACACACACACACACACACACACACACACACACACACACACACACACACACACACACACACACACTCACACACACACACACACACACACACACACACACTCACTCACTCACCTTGCGTGCAGTCAGTCATTAAACAGCCGTAATGAAGGCCTCAGTGATATAAAGAGCTGAGATGCAGTGGTCAGTCGCAGTGAGGCAGGATTAAAGCGTCTCCTAAAGTCTCTCGCCGCTCGTAAACACTGATGAGCTTCTAAAGGGATCAGACTCAAAGACGGTTAATTTACCCTTTGCTGGGTGACAGACGGGCCGCGCCGGGTGTTTGCTGCAGTATCTCAGTGTCAACTTAAATACTATATGCTGAGGATCACATTTAGATTCATCTCTGCAAAGGTACTTAAGACGATATTGTTTAAAGGGGCCATTGATGCCCAAAGCCACGGCCGCGCCGCGCCTGACACCGGCAGAATTAATTGGTTACATCAGTCATTCAACAGTTTAAAGAGGAAAATATGCAATTTAAATCTTGAATTTAAATTGCATATTAAAGTGTAATACCACGTTTCATTACTTAAAGTTGAGATGGTTTTTGAGGAACCTAATACTCTTAAGAGCGGCCAGATCTCGGGCTGAAGCTCCTGATTGGCTGAGCGGCCGTATTCATGACGGGTCAGTGTGGAGATCTGGAGGGTAAATGTCACGTATTGATCGCCACTGATTGATCCGTGGCTGCAATCATTGACATTCTCTCCCCTTACAGCACCGTGTGTGTGTGTGTGTGTGTGTGTGTGTGTGTTGTACCTTCAGCCGGAGATGTGCCGGGAATTTTCTCACTTTCTGGGAAGCAGCACATGACTGAAAATGATCCACATGTTTCTGTAAATAGAACCGCTGGAAGAATGAAAGAATTCAAAATTATTTTTATAACAACATTTGCTTTGTATTCTACTAATATAACATTTATGTGGAAGAATATGACTGTCAGAAAACAAATAAACACTCACACACACTCACACTCTAACACACACACAAACTCTCTCACGCAAACGCAAACTCTCTCTCTCACACACACACACACACACACACACACACACACACACACACACACACACACACACACACACACACACACACACACACACACACACACACACACACACACACACACACACACTGCCCCTGCCCCTAAACCTACCCATCACACACACACACACACATACACGCACACACACACACACACACACACACACACACACACACACACACACACACACACACACACACACACACACACACACACACACACACACACACACACACACACACACACACACACACACACACACACACACTGCCCCTGCCCCTAAACCTACCCATCACACACACACACACACACACACACTGCCCCTAAACCTACCCATCACAGGAGACATTCTGCATTTTTACATTTTCAAAAAACATCCCTTAGTCTGATTTATAAGATGTTTTCCACATGGGGACCTAAAAATGTCCCCACAAGGACGAGGATTTCAGATATTGCCATCTTTGTGGGGACATTTTGTCCCCATAACGTAGGGATTACCAGTCCACACACACACACTCACACACACACACACACACACACACACACACACACACACACACACACACACACACACACACACACACACACACACACACACACACACACACACACACACACACACATTCTTACACTCACTCAAGCACACACACTCACTCTTTTACACACACACACACACACACACACACACACTCTTTGTGCTCCCAGTTTGCAGTTTCTCATAATTACAGCCGTTCGGAGAAGACTTTCAGAATCCAATGGAAATGTCTTTTGTTCTGGAAATATTTAACGCTGTGAGTAATTAAAGCAATCAGTCTAGTTCTCTCTAACTCATTTCACACGCCTTTGTTATTGTTTGATTAATGCTCACACTATCAAATTTGTTTTCCAAACGTGGCGTCCTAAAATGCACAATTTCCTCGATTGACAATGTAAGAAATCTGGCGGGGGTGCGATGAGCGGCTCGCGGGGAAGTTGAGCCAGGGCCGTGATCTCCTGATCATGACGCGCAGCAGGTCACAAATCAGCCGGGGTTTGAGTAAATACAGCTCCAGTCCTTCTGAAGTCTGCAGTTCAACTCGTCCTCTCGGCTGTTTATGCGTCTCCAGGCTCCACCAATCACACGGCCACCTGTCGCTCGGACAAACAACGCCAGAACAATCCCGTAATCGCACTCGCGCTCGCCGAGCGACAGACGTAAATATTTTGAGCAGGAGGTTTTTGTGTAAATTCTGCGGGTCAATCATACACAAGCTCGATTGTTACCTTTATGAAATCGCCTCTTTGTGTTTATGCAGGAGTAGAATAAATGATCTCAGCATTAGTGTTTGAGCTGAGGGGAGGCAGCTGACGTCGGAGTACACAGTTTACACGGCCAACCTGTTTATACAGCCACAGAAGTGTGTTTTACAACCTTTCCCAGCTGTTTATTTGAACTTTGGGAACGTTCTGTGTGTTTCTGTGCTGGATTTGTGCGGTTCTGCCCGGTTTGATGTGGCTCACGCTGATGATGATGAAGATGATGATGATGAAGATGATGAAGGTGACTGTGATGCCCGCTCATGTTACACCACTTTATAAACTTCAGACGCGCTTGACAAAAGAGGCACGATGTTTGACAATTCAGGGAGCCTGTCTGATACACACACACATACACACACACACACACACACACATACACACACACACACACACACACACACACAAATCACACAAACAAACATCTTGTGTTCAACTCATTCATCTCTGGAAAACAAGTAATTAGGCACAAGGGCTTTTAAAAGTGTTTATTACTCACAATTTCTACCCAATAAAATGTTCTAGAGCTCGGCATAACTAGAAAAAAAAGGGTGTTCATAAAATGTATGAAAATGCCTATGGAGTTATGCTATTTTATTAACTTTTATCAGTTCGGTTACACTTTATTTCGATAGTCCACTTTAAACATTCTACTAAGTATAAGTAACTTTGCAACTACATGTCAACTAACTGTCATTAGAGTATTAGTTGACTGTCAGTAGAGTGGTAGGTTATGGTTATGGTTAGGGTTCGGGTTAGTAGAATAAGTTGAATTGTAGTTGCCAAGTTACTTATATTCAGTAGAATGTCTGTTGGGGGACCAACAAAATAAAGTTTTAGTAAATATTAATCAGACAGTCTACAAATACTCTAATGACAGTTAGTTGACATGTAGTTGCAAAGTTACTTATAGTTAGTAGAATGTCTAAAGTGGATCAAAATAAAGTGTGACCATGACTTTTCCAGGTTTCGACATCTCGCGTTTGAAATGAGGCGTCCTCAGATATTCAGTTTTTCCAAGTGTGTGTGTGTGTGTGAATTCTGGCTCTTCAAAGACGAAAGGGATGATTTAAAATAAGAAATATCTTGATTTTTAGTTGATTATTTTCCTGCTTGCTTGGCCATGCTTAGCATGAGAATCGAGTCTAATAATAATAATAATAATTTAATAATTTTAACGTACAGCCACCACAAAATCAGACTTTAGTCACTATTTTTACT
This sequence comes from Gobio occitaniae, assembly GCA_033150135.1. Classification (NCBI taxonomy): domain Eukaryota; kingdom Metazoa; phylum Chordata; class Actinopteri; order Cypriniformes; family Gobionidae; genus Gobio; species Gobio occitaniae. Next base: position 17,665 of record JARQWZ010007232.1, read on the forward strand.
TTGAGATCATTTTGAGGTTAAATATTCAGATGTAATTTGTAATCGTCAACATTTTCATAAATAACTGTAATTTAATTATACATAGTTTTTTTTCTCAGTAACTGTAACAGATTACAGTTACATTTATTTTGTAATTAAATTACATAATGCCGTTACATGTAACTAGTTACTCCCCAACACTGCTAATTACTTACTTAACTAATGACTAATTAAACTAAACTAGCTAATAATTAACTAATTTCTAACTAACTAAACTAACAAATTATTAACTATACTTACTACTAACTAACTGAACTAATTACTAACTAACAAACTAACTGAACTAATTATTAACTAACTTACCAACTAGACCAACAAATTATTAACTATACTTTCTAATAACTAACTAACTAACTGAACTAATTACTAACTAACTATGCTTACTAACTGAACTAATTATTAACTAACTAACCAACCAACTAAACGAACAAATTATTAACTATACTTACTACTGACTAACTAACTGACTGAACTAATTACTAACTAACAAATCAACTAAACTAACAAATGATTAACTGTACTAACAAATAAACTTTTTACTAACTAACTGATCTAATTACTAACTAACCAAACAATCAACTAACCAACTAAACTAACAAATTATTAACTATACTTCATAACTGAACTAATTACCAACTAACCAATCAACTAAACTAACAAATGATTAACTGTACTAACAAATAAACTTTTTACTAACTAACTGATCTAATTACTAACTAACCAAACAATCAACTAATCAACTAAACTAACAAATTATTAACTATACAAATGAACTTTTTACTAACTGAACTAATTACTAACAACTAACCAACTAAACTAACTAATTATTAACTATAATAACTTACTGAACTAACTAACTAAACAATGTAACGCTGTTTCATGTAAGTAGTTACTCCTCAACACTGCCAAACACTTACCAAACATAATGACTAACTAAACCAACTAATTATTAACTAATTACTAACTAACTAACCAACCAACTAAACAAATTAGCTCTAACTAATCCAAGTATTACATTAACTGACTAACTAAACTAATTAGCAACCGTCCAACCAACCATCTAAACTAACTAATTACTTACTAACTAAAGTAATTACTAACTAACTAAACTCATTATTAACTAAATAACTAATTAATAACTAATTACTAAACAACCAACTGAACTGAACTAATTATTTACTAATTAAACTAACTAACCAAACTCATTCTTAACTAACTTACGGAAACGTTATTTGACAGGGCGGCTGATCTTAATCCATGTGTATTTGTAGGAGTTTCTCTTTCAGACGCAGTGTTTATGAATTTAAATCAATCATGTGAGGTTTATGGCATTATTTACCGGCCGAAAAGCACGTCTTAAACCAGACGCTAACGGGTAGAGTGTGTTGGTCATGATGGAAACGATCTGCTGTGTGTGTGTGTGTGTGTGTGTATGGTCAGTAGATCACGTGCAGAACTGCTCACTCCCATTGGTGGTTTTCTGGGATTAAAGCGCTGGTTTGGTAAATCTGGCCGTTCCTGGGGTTCTCCTGAGAGTGTGATGTGGCCGCTCAGTGTTCGGCCGGTGGGTGAAACTCTCACGTCTTGTTTGTTGGTGTGAATCTGCGGAGTATAAACATCTCGTCTGAAGCGTCCCGTGTCCAGAGGAATCTCAGAATCCAGAGTTTCTCCGAGTGGGAATCTCTCAAACACTGCTGGGCTAGAAGAGTGTTTTGTTTACATCTGTTGACGGAGCGGCGCTGTGTTATGGCATAAACTCCAGAAATACCACAGCACTGTCAACAGGCCGCAGATATGTGGCCATTGTTTCCTGCCAGTGTTGAAATCGTACATTAAACAAAGTTGAGGCGGCAGAAACATCTCCATGTTTAGAGCAGCGGAGGGCTTCGACCCCTGAGCGCCGGTGCATTGTGGGAAAGCACAGACTCGCTGGAACTTGGGCTCGTCCTCAAACTGCCAGAGATGGAGGGTTTGTGTTTGACTGTGCGGGTTTGTGATGGGCTCTCTAGGCGGCGGCTGCTCTCTGACCGGTGTGTGTGCGCTAGAGGCCGGAGGAAGACGACTGACACCGCTCCAAGAGCAGGAACACAGCCAAGGTCAGGGGTCACATGTCCTTAAAACAAACTCTAACCTACTTTCCCCTGACAACTCGTCCTCAAAGTCACAGCACAAGCCCTGTGTACATGTGCCAGGAGTTCACGTCTGACGAACGCCACTGGACTGACTTACACTAATCACATTCACAGTTTGGGAGAATCATAACCTCTGTGGTTTTATTTGAAGAATAAATAGGTAACGCTAAGGTTTCATTTGTTAACATGAACTACACTGCAAAAAATGCTTTTCTTACTCAGTATTTTTGTCTTGTTTTCAGTCCAAATATCTAAAAATTCTCAAAACAAGAAGCATCTACTAGACAAACAAAAGTTTTTGTCTTGTTTTGGGGAAAAATAACAAAAAATGAAGGGAGTTTTTGCTTAAAATAAGCAAAATAATCTGCCAATGGGGTAAGCAAAATAATCTTAATTCAAACAGAAAACAACATTATTTAGCTTACCCCATTGGCAGATTATTTTGCTTATTTTAAGCAAAAACTCCCTTCATTTTTTGTTATTTTTCCCCAAAACAAGACAAAAACTTTTGCTTGTCTAGTAAATGCTTCTTAATGTAAGATTTTTTAGATATTTGGACGGACTGAAAACAAGACAAAAATACTAAGTAAGAAAAGCATTTTTTGCAGTGTAACATCTAAAATATCTAAACATTCCTAAATCAAGTGAGTTTTTGCTCAAAACAAGCAAAATGATCTGCCAATGAGGTAAGAAAAGTAATGGGTTAGACTTTATTTAAGGTGTCATTGTTACAGTGTGATTATATATTTAAGCACTGAGTAATATTAATGAACTATGTGTACTTACTATGTTTGGTTGAGGGCATGTAATTATGCATCATTTGCTGTTATTACTATGGTAAGAAGATGTCTTGTTTCCAGTCCAAATATCTAAGAGTGAAATGACATAAGATGTTTTCTCTTCTTTTCTGGAAAATAAAATCAAATTTTTTTGCTCAAAACGAGCAAAATTTTGAAAAATAAGATATTTTTTTTACTGAATTTTGATTTTATTTTCCAGAAAACAAGAAAAATTAAATCTGCAAGCAGCGATGAAAGGGCTCTCGCACCCGAGCCAGCGCCACCTGCTGGCCTCAGGAAAACTGTGAATATGGCCGACATGCATTTCAAAGGGTAAATATAGGAGAAATATGGCAAAGTCATTCTGATGTGCCACACTTCCTGTTTCCAGCAGGTGGCGCTATGACTGTCACTGAATACTGGCATGTAGAGTCTATAGAGGTCAGGACTCTTATCAAACGGGATCGGACATTGTATGCCTGACTTACAACAGCTTCCTGTGTCATGGCGTTAACCGCATACATTAGCACTTACATTGATTTAACGTGTTTCTAGCATGTTTGGTACATCATGGCATATTTAAATGTGTTTCTGGGAGGGAATTACAGTGTAAAGCATGCCATTCCCTGACTCTTATCACACATGTGAAGTTTGGGGCAGATCGGACATTGTATGTGCGAGTTACAACAGCTTCCTGTGGCATGGCGAAACATCAGATTTTGTGAGGCCGCCACGGACACGCCCTTCAGTGGAAACTCAAGATCTTCATAATATAACATCACCAAGGCTTTTAGATTAGACTGACCAAACATGATGATGATCAGATTAAATCTCTAGGAGGAGTTTGTTAAAGTGCAACGTCTGGAAATGGCAAAAACTGCAAAAACTTTGCTGAGAAAATTCAAAATATGTCACTTCCTGTTGGTTTTCAGATTTTGCTCCCAGAGACTTTTTTGTAGGTGTTGGGCTGTTATATGTGTGTACCGAATCTCATACTCGTACGTGTAACATAGCGCGAACGAAGCTTAATTGAGATTTTGTAGGTGGCGCTATCGAGCCATTTTGCCGTGTCTAATTCTGAAACCCACATCAGATTTAAACTTTCAGCACTTCTGACGCGTGAGCAAAGTCTCATGAGTTCTCCAGCAGGTTTAGACCCTCAGAAAGAGATTCATTTCAGAGAAGAATCATATATATCTCATGTCATTTCACTTATCTAGTAAAATAATCTTTATTTTTAGCTCAACCAAGACCAAAACAATGGATTTTTACTGCCAAATTTACCAATGCTTTAACACTGTATGTCAGAACAGATAACTAAACCTAACCATATAGGCTAAAGTTATATCTATATCTCCTTTTATTTCATTGTTACTGAGAAATAGCTGATTGAAGTTATGCAGAGAACATACGAGAACATGTGTTAGGGTTTTGGTAGACATGGTGAATTATTGTATTTTGAAAATTAGTTTTGGAGTTTAGTTTACAATGTGTGGTTTTGAGCATGAAATTAACCACTTTGGCAATTGTGCAAAAGAGTTTAGGAAAATTGTTAAAAGTATTGAAAAAATTGTCATAACGATCATAAAAAACTGTAATGCACTGAAGTAACATGAACTAACAAACATTAATAAAATATGTAAAACATAATAATATAAAAAAAATAATCAAATGTGTAAAAGTGCAATGTTCATTGTTAGTTAATGCATTAATGAATATAAACACATTATTGTAAAGTTACCATAGAATCATTAATAAAATAAACACTTCCCCCATAAAGTATAAATTAGTGTGTTTTGGAATTATATTCCTCTAATAAAAAGATTTAGAGTCAGAAACTCCTAATTAATATTAATAAATCAGTGTGTGATGGATTATGAGCATTGAAAAAGCCAATGCATGACTTATGAGTTATTATAAAAATAATATAAATGTAACTATAACTGTTTTTATAATGCAGTACATGTCTAAATGAGTCTTTATATATATTTTTTTATAAATATATCTAGAGTTTGCAGAAGACAGTGGATGCCAGAATGAACATTGAGCTGAACGTTCTTCTTACTGTATTCACTTCTTTACACTTTCTGTCTTTTCTCAGCGTTACAGTTTTGAGAAATATAGATCTTAAACCTGTCAAAGGGAGCAGATGTGGCTGGACTCTGTCCGTGTGTTTGCGTGTAATTCCCGTGAAGACACGCGTGAAGAGCAAGAGAAGAGCGTTTGATGGTGATTCATGGAGACGTTTGTTTCCTGCTAATCTCTGAACAACTGATAAATCAGAGCCGGGCTTGATTCCCTGACAGGAGCGACGTCTCTCAAGCAGGAATAATGGAGGGCGAGTGACGACAGACGTGCGTCTCATAACACGCTTAAGACTTCATCATTGCAGAGTGCTGCTTTACTGCGCTGCGTTTGGACAGATCTTAATGCAATGAGGATTTATGAGGATTACAACATAATCTCGAATAATCCAAAGTGCCACGGACAGGGAAACGCTTGTAATAACGGCATAAACCCGTCCGGCGTTCTGACAACATTGTCAGTCAACAGCAGGATTAATTGTTTGCGGGGAGACTTGTCGACGGGTCTGGAGTCATCCGTGATTTAAGAGTCACAGACAACACACACTCTCTGACCCTCAACACCATTCCCAGCGGTTATGAGCAAACCTTCGTCCAGCAATGTTCGTTCAGAGTTAATAACGTTAATGACATTATTCAGAAACATTTTAGTTGGACGTTCCTCTAGTGTTTTTTATATGTTACTCCTTGTTTCAGAACGTTTAGAGAACATTCAAGAGTAACGTTCTCATAATGTTTGAAGAATGACACAATGGAAACGTTCCCTTAACGTCCACATAACCCAGAAATAGGGCTGGGCGGTACTTGAGTTTTGTACGATATATCGATATATCAGTGATGCATGTGCAACAACAATAATGTGCATTCTGCTCTACAATCTTAAAAAAAAAACGGTTCTATATGGCACCAAAAATGGTTATTGGCTCGTAATCATAGGGGAACCTTTTTTAGTGCTATATAGCACCAATTTTGGTGCTTCAGTGGTGCTTCAGTGGTTCTTCAGTGGTTCTTTAGCGGTTCTTCAGAGGTTCTTCACCGGTTCTTTGACTAAGGTGCTATATAGCACCGCTGAAGAACCGCTGAAGAACCACTGAAGCACCAAAATTGGTGCTATATAGCGCTAAAAAAGGTTCCCCTATGATTACGAGCCTTTTTTTTTAGAGTGTAAAAGAAAAGGTTCTATATGGCACCAAAAATGGATCTTCATCGTACACTCTAAAAAAAAAAAGGTTCTATATGGCACCAAAAATAGTTCTTGGCTCGTAATCATAGGGGAACCTTTTTTAGTGCTATATAGCACCATTTTTGGTGCTTCAGTGGTTCTTCAGCGGTTCTTCAGAGGTTCTTCACCGGTTCTTCAGAGGTTCTTCACCGGTTCTTTGACTAAGGTGCTATATAGCACCTCTGAAGAACCACTGAAGCACCAAAATTGGTGCTATATAGCACTAAAAAAGGTTCCCTTATGATTACGAGACTTTTTTTTTAGAGTGTAATCATAGAGGAATCACTTTTGGTGCTATATAGCACTATATCTTAACATGTTCTGTATATGGTAGCGGTGCTATATAGCACCTTAGTCAAAGAACCGGTGAAGAACCTCTGAAGAACCGCTGAAGAACCACTGAAGAACCACTGAAGAACCGCTGAAGAACCACTGAAGAACCACTGAAGAACCGCTGAAGAACCGCTGAAGAACCAGTGAAGAACCAGTGAAGAACCGCTGAAGAACCAGTGAAGAACCTCTGAAGAACCGCTGAAGAACCACTGAAGAACCACTGAAGAACCTCTGAAGAACCACTGAAGAACCGCTGATGAACCTCTGAAGAACCGCTGAAGAACCACTGAAGAACCGCTGAAGAACCGCTGAAGAACCTCTGAAGAACCTCTGAAGAACCATTGAAGAACCGCTGAAGAACCAGTGAAGAACCGCTGAAGAACCGCTGAAGAACCGCTGAAGAACCACTGAAGAACCTCTGAAGAACCGCTGATGAACCTCTGAAGAACCGCTGAAGAACCACTGAAGAACCGCTGAAGAACCGCTGATGAACCTCTGAAGAACCGCTGAAGAACCACTGAAGAACCGCTGAAGAACCTCTAAAGAACCTCTGAAGAACCATTGAAGAACCAGTGAAGAACCGCTGAAGAACCAGTGAAGAACCGCTGAAGAACCAGTGAAGAACCGCTGAAGAACCAGTGAAGAACCACTGAAGAACCGCTGAAGAACCTCTGAAGAACCGCTGAAGAACCGCTGAAGAACCGCTGAAGAACCAGTGAAGAACAGCTGAAGAACCGCTGAAGAACCGCTGAAGAACCGCTGAAGAACCGCTGAAGAACCACTGAAGAACCAGTGAAGAACCGCTGAAGAACCGCTGAAGAACCGCTGAAGAACCGCTGAAGAACCACTGAAGAACCAGTGAAGAACCTCTGAAGAACCGCTGAAGAACCGCTGAAGAACCGCTGAAGAACCAGTGAAGAACAGCTGAAGAACCGCTGAAGAACCACTGAAGAACCAGTGAAGAACCGCTGAAGAACCGCTGAAGAACCGCTGAAGAACCAGTGAAGAACCGCTGAAGAACCGCTGAAGAACCAGTGAAGAACCGCTGAAGAACCACTGAAGAACCTCTGAAGCACCGCTGAAGAACCAAAATTGGTGCTATATAGCACTTAAAAAGGTTCCCCTATGATTACGAGCCAAGAAGCATTTTTGATGCCATATAGAACCTTTTTTTTTTTTTAGAGTGTACTGTCATAAGTTAACATAATATATCTGATTCTCAATCATAATATAGTTAGTTTATATTCATAGCAAAGGCTATATGCTTAATATATAGCTGTGTTTGACATGTTTAGTATCGGGGTTCCCGCTCCAGGTCCTTCCTCTGAAAAACGTTTAAGACCCCTGGGCTAATATGCTTTTTTATTTTCATTTTTAGTTTAGTGAATTTAAAAACAAAATTATTCATTTTGTTTTTCGATTGTAAACCCCCTTTTTGCGCATAAGCCTACATTACACTCACTGTATTTGTTTATGGCCTTCAATATCAATACTGTTTTTAGGACATCATTGGGATGTGAAATAAAATTATTAAAATAAATACAGAATTAGTTTTTTTATCCAAATAGAAAAATGTAAAAAATACTGGGATATATACAGTGGATCGCCATTCAACCAAAAAATACAGAGATTTTAGCCATATCGCCCAGCCCTACCAAGAAAAAAATCATTTCTAAAACTTAAAACTCTTAATGGGAACGTTCTTAGAACACATTTTGGTAACACTTTCCATGCTTAAAATGAATTATATCTCCATTTATCCTTAATAAATATATATATAAAGACTCATTAAGACATGTACTGCATTATAAGAACAGTTGTAGTAACATTTATATTATTTTTATAATAACTCATAAGTCATGCATTTGCTTTTTCAATGCTCATAATCCATCACACACTGATTTATTAATATTAATTAGTCAGTCGTACGGTTTTATTGATTATAAAGACGCAGCCTGCATTGCTTCAAAGTTATTATATTATAGTTACAATTATTTTTTTGTCATTCTGTCAAATAAATAAAGGCATGTTGTGTTATTATAAAGACTTTATTATGAGTAATAATACTAACCTGTATTAATGGAAGATGCAATGGAAATCATGAAGATGTGCTCGTTGTACATTTTAAGTTGTTTATTTTGTAAATGTAACAAATGAACAAATTATGAAAAACATTTTTTAAAGTATATTTCCAAACTGCATATGGCTGAGGAAATATAGATTTTTAATAAATCTAAAATAGCATTCATGACCTCTAATGCAAACATTAGACATAATTAATAATGATAACTAAGTGTCTCTGGAACGATTTGCTCATTATAAATCAGTGTATTATGGATTATGAGCATGCATAGCCAAAGCAAATAATAATACACTGTAAAAAATGTCAGGTCTCTAATTGAAAATTCTCTAGTGACTGATAAATTTTAACAAAATTTTAACTAAAACTAAATTTTTGAGTTGGCCAAATTTAATTTCTGTGAATAAAACTGTATTCTTCCAGAATCTGGCAGTAAGTTTTGGGAGTTCATTTTAGTCCATCCTGAAGTCGTTTTGCAGAGATGGACTAAAATGAACTCCCAAAACGTCCTGCCAGATTCTGGAAGATGAATTCTTCAAACAGTGGTACTAGAGGATGTGGTGCTGGTCCTTCAAGAGTCATTCTCAACCTATCTGTCCATAAAGCCTATAAAAAAACCTTCTTCATGTATTTTACAACACTTCAGCTTGTGATTCTTATTTAGTGGGGGTCATTTTTTAGGATTCTTTCCCTAACTGAAGTCTCTGAGATCCTGACACCTTCACTTCTGGAGACTCCAGGTCGGTTCAGCTCTGGAAAATGGTGGCGCTGGAGACTAAAGGGTTCCTGATGGTTTCACCCTTAATTCTTCACCTTAATTCTTCATTCTTTTGCATTTAACAGGTGTCTTTACTTCACCACATGTTTTTGTCAGATCCTGCTGACCCAACGAGCATTTCACTGTCCAATGGTCATGCCTTAACTGCAATGTCTAGTATTGCATTAGTATTGCATCCTTCTCATGGGCATTTAATACTTTTTGACTTTTCAGTCTGAGTTAAATCTCTTTTTTGGCTCAATTTATCTGTAAAATAAAACATGCCTAATAATTCTGCACACCTGAATATAAGGTGATTTTCATTTCCAGCCTTCATGAACAATTATATATCACTTATACATTATTAAATACTAAATCAATAGTAGTTGTTAGGATTACTGTGGTTTGAAATTTGTCAAATGTGCCTGGAAAAAAAATATGATCAGAAAATCAACGTGCCTAATAATTCTGCACACAGTGTATATATTGGATTCAACATTTGTGCATTTGGTCTTAAAGTGACCGCACCGCCTTCAGTCTGTCATTAAATTAATCAAAGAACAAAAAAAAATAACACCCACTGACGTTTGTAGCTAGTTTTAACATGTATTAATCTATATATCTTTACCTGGAAACTGTTAGATCTGAACCTTCAAGCACTCAGCGTTCTCACTTTATGTCTGACTGTTCACTTGTATTCAATAATGTTTTAAATGTATGTACTAGCCTCTTGCAGTTTTTGCTGTGGTAAATCTGTTGGAATCAAGAATTGTGAACCATTTTGGTTGCTTATTAAAATACGTTACATCGGTCAAATCAATGAAAACAAATAAGTATTAGCCTACACATGATGAGATTCTTTCACTGTCTGTGGACCCCCTAAACTAGCCTTGCAAGTTTATTTTTTAAACTTTTTAAAAGTTTATTTCCAAACTGCAATAAGCAATTCATATGGCTGAGGAAATATAGATTTTTAATAAATCAAAAATAGCATTCATAACCTCTAATGCAAACAATAGACATGATTAATAATGATAACTAAGTGTCTCTGGAACGATTTGCTCATTTATAAATCAGTGTGTTATGGATTATGAGCATGCACACTGCAAAAGCAAATAATAATAATGATTTAAATAATATCAATGTAACTATAGCTGTTCTTATAATGCAGTATAGCCTTTATAAATATATATAGAATATTAATACTTGTAATTGATTATAATGCAGTTCAGCCGTCACAGGAAGTGTTGCCCGTGTGTGTGTCTCTGACCTCTTGACCTGATGGATCCTCACACAATCTCTGAATTATTTCTGATTATGTCGTTTCCTGCTTCATTCATGAAGCGTCTCCCAAAGGCTCATTAAGATTCTTCAAATCTATTGATTGATTGATTGATTCCCCCACTCAGCGATGGTTTTGCTGTCCCGGTTGTGTTGCCGGATAATTAGCGTTTGCTCGCGTGTTTCGGTTGCGATGCGTGGCTAGCCTGAATGCGGCTAATTTGTGACATAATCAGCGGATACACAATTAAAAAAGCAATTTAAATACATAAATGGACATAAATGAACATTCACGAGATGTTTGCACTGCTAACCTCCTGGTGGGATTGAATTAATGCGCAGTTTCGCACACCATGCCCGTCCTGAAGCGGATCATCTCCTTGAGTATCTTTACACACAGCTTTACCTGATGAATAACGAGAGCTGGAGCGTCTCTCCTCGCGCTGCCATCTAGTGCTGGAGCGCAGGAACACAGATGAGTGTGCTGACACAGACTGAAGCTGGAAAGGAGCACTTTCACTCCTGTTTCCCGCCGGACGCCAGATGGAGATTAAACCCACGAGAGTGGATCCGCACCGGACGCCATAAAAGCCACTTGGACCTCCACATCTGAACGGCAGGAAAACTGTGTCAAACAACCCAAGTGAAGAGAATTCCCAAGATGGGGAAAAGGCAAACACGGACAGGCGTGGAAACCAGGTTTACTGAAGGATGTGGGCGGCTGTTATCATCGCTGGCCATCGGGAGCTGAACTCTTTTCCCAGACTCATGAGCATGAGCACGATCTCTGCTGAAAGCCAGTCTGTAAACACACCTTCAACATGCTTCCTGTCCTTCTCCAATGGCTTCCTGTACACCATGCTCAAACACACGGGAAAATGCTGAAACTGAGTGAGTGATGCTGTTTTTTCAGCTTATAGTGTTGTGACGCCTGCCTTTACAAGCACATGTAAACTATAGGGTTTAATATGGAGCTCTAACAGCTCCAGCTCTTCTTTCCTCAAGGTTTAGGAGTGTGTTTATGGGGATTCTTCATTTGTGATGTTGGACGAGAAGGCCTGGCTCTCAGTCTCCGCTCTAATTCATCCCAAAGCTGTTCTATCGGGTTGAGGTCAGGACTCCAGTTCCTCCACCAAACTCCTCATCCATGTCTTTATGGAGACGCTTTGAGCACTGGAGCAGTCATGCTGGGACAGGAAGGGGCCGTCCCCAAACTGGGCCCACAAAGTTGGGAGTACGGCTGTCAAATAAAATTTTGAATTTCGAAAATTTGTCGAATTTACAAAAAAAAAAAAGCACATTCGAAGGCAAAAACCGTGAGACATGACGTTGATGTAACTGACGCGGTTTGTTTTTTCCGGTACAGTGGTGCGGCTGTGTTGTTAATTTGAAAAAAGCCGGGAAAAAAAGTGAGGACTCGGAGTTGGAGAAAAAAATGGGCGACGGCGTATACAGTCAGACACAGAGCAGAAGAAGGCAATCAGGGCTTTGGAGCATGAGATGGATATAAATGAAAGAGAAGATACGCTATACCGCTGATAGAAATCCTCTCAGTTGGAGGCAAAATCATGCAGTTATACACTCACCTAAAGGATTATTAGGAACACCTGTTCAATTTCTCATTAAAGGTCCCATGGCATGGCATTTTTCTATTATTTTATAATGTTTCCTGAGGTGTACTTATATTGTTAGTATGATTTTTACATCATAAAATGTCATAATTTAGAAATAAAAGGCATTTTTTCAATACTGCTGTTTACCCTGTGGCTGAAGGCCCTGTTACAAGAGGCGTGTCTGCTGTGAGACTTCAGTAAAAACGCCCACTGTTGTGATTGGCTGACATCTTTGCATTTGACATAAGCGGAGAGGGCGTGGTTTAACGAGGTCTACGAGGCACGAGCAGGCACGAGCTGCTGCCAGAGAGACGGATGGACCTGAGTTCACTTCACATCAGTTCTGTCAGTCTCAGTTCAGGGTGAACTGTTGTAGTTACTAGAATACTTCAGGTTATTAGTCTATTTCTAGTCGGAGGGACTGTCACTCATGTCAGAAAGTTAGTAACTAGTAAGTAAATTATGGATCAGCGCTGACTCGAGACGCGAACCGTTTAGAACGATTCAGTCCGATTTGGTGAACTGGTTCGGTTCACTAAAAAGAACCGGACATTTCGCGAACCGGACATCACGGAGACGGAGCGATTGCAAACAAAGTTATTTATAGTAACTACTGAGTTATGAGAGCGCTGTCAGTCAGCGCGAGTTTATTGTGTTTGTATCTGAGAGTTCTGAATAAACACGAGTCCCAGTCACACCGAGTCTTCATCATTATTACCAACTTTGTAACACATGCAAAGTACCATTACAGCTGTCGAGATGAACGAGTTACGAGTAAGTGTTGATAATAGCATTATTTTTTAGATATGTTCCTACCATATGAAACGTGTCAGCATTGAGTACACAGCGCAAACAAAGACACAACAGCATTAATCAAATGTAATCCAGTTTATTGTGGGGAAAGTTGCCTAGCCCGGATATGCTCACCCCCTTCTGCTTAATCTTGCGCCGCGTTTGGCTCCTCCGCTGTGGGCCAGATGCAGTACTGGGGGTCGGGGATGTTGAAGGCCGAGCGCTCAGTGCAGCCCGAGCTTCGGCGTGTGTGAGGTTTATGAGCCGATGTTGAGCAGAAACGACTGTATGCACATTGTAGAACCGATAGACGCGACGAGGGCGTACAAAAACACTGACTCACAAGATAGAAAACACGAAAACACCGTTCTGTCGGGAGAGAGAGAAGCCGCAGCGTGTGCACGAATAATAAATAATTAGCTAACTTACACGAATAATAAATAATTAGCTAACTTACACGAATAATAAATAATTAGCTAACTTACACATCAGAAATCACTGATCACAGATCAAAAGGAACTGAAAAAAGACTTCTGTTTTCATTTGTACATCCAAACACTGAGAAACTGCCAGCGTTCACTCGTTCACAAGCAATGATCTCTCTAGGACAAATATAGCGTTTGCATGGGCGTGCCAGATTCTCTGGGCGGAGGAAAGGGAGGAAACCGTTCCTGCTTGGACGTCAAACCAGGAGACGTCAGGATTGGCTCGTCTGGGCTGTCATTTTCTCAAAGGCAGAGAAAGACAGCCAGAACTCGGTTTTACACCGATCAACATTTCTATCCACTTGGGGACAATACTCAGGCTAGGGGAACTCATATTAATGTTGAAAAACCTCATAAAATGAAAATTTCATGCCATGGGACCTTTAATGCAATTATCTAATCAACCAATCACATGACAGTTGCTTTAATGCATTTAGGGGTGTGGTCCTGGTCAAGACAATCTCCTGAACTCCACACTGAATGTCGGAATGGGAAAGAAAGGAGATTTAAGCAATGTTGAGCGTGGCATGGTTGTTGGTGCCAGACGGGCCGGTCTGAGTATTTCACAATCTGCTCAGTTACTGGGATTTTCACACACAACCATTTCTAGGGTTTACAAAGAATGGTGTGAAAAGGGAAAAGCATCCAGTATGCGGCAGTCCTGTGGGAGAAAATGCCTTGTTGATGCTAGAGGTCAGAGGTCATGGGCCGACTGATTCAAGCTGATAGAAGAGCAACTTTGACTGAAATAACCACTCGTTACAACCGAGGTCTGCAGCAAAGCATTTGTGAAGCCACAACACACACAACCTTGAGGCGGATGGGCTACAACAGCAGAAGACCCCACCGGGTACCACTCATCTCCACTACAAAGAGGAAAAAGAGGCGACAATTTGCACCAGCTCACCAAAATTGGACAGTTGAAGACTGTAAAAATGTTGCCTGGTCTGATGAGTCTGGATTTCTGCTGAGACATTCAGATGGTAGAGTCAGAATTTGGCGTAAACAGAATGAGAACATGGATCCATCATGCCTTGTTCCCACTGTGCAGGCTGGTGGTGGTGGTGTAATGGTGTGGGGGATGTTTTCTTGGCACACTTAAGCCCCTTAGTGCCAATTGGGCATGGTTTAAATGCCACGGCCTACCTGAGCATTGTTTCTGCCCATGTCCATCCCTTTATGAGCACCATGTCCCCATCCTCTGATGGCTACTTCCAGCAGGATAATGCACCGTCACAAAGCTCCAATCATTTCAAACTGGTTTCTTGAACATGACAATGAGTTCACTGGACTAAAATGGCCCCCACAGTCTCCAGATCTCAACCCAATAGAGCATCTTTGGGATGTGGTGGAACGGGAGCTTCGTGCCCTGGATGTGCATCCCACAAATCTCCATCAACTGCAGATGCTCTCCTATCAATATGGGCCAACATTTCTAAAGAATGCTTTCAGCAGCTTGTTGAATCAATGCCACGTAGAATTAAGGCAGTTCTGAAGGCCAAAGGGGTCAAACACAGTATTAGAGTGTGTTCCTAATAATCCTTTAGATGATTGTATAAATCCACATATTGCACAGCTGTCAAATACATACTTGATCATAGGCTAACGTTACCTAAGCAAAAAACGCTCAGCACTCACTGCAGGTCAAGTTGACTGTTTGGTGTTTTTTACGAACAATATGTAGATGTTTAGTGAGTGGAAATGGATTGATTCTGAATGTCCGTTTGCTATTTTGTGTTCTCGACATTACACAGTCTGTTGAAGCGTGTTATCTCAGATCACTGATGCACTTGCACTTTTATGCACTTTTGTTACCTAATTTTCCTTACATGCTCATTAATGAAATTATATATTTTATTTAATAACAATTGTTTGAAAAGTGAATGCACTTTAAAAAGTGATTTTCAATAAAAAGTTCATTTCAATAAAAGATGCGATGCTTGATTTGGTTTACATTTGCTTGTTGAGCTCGCTTGCGCCATTTTGTGGGCATAGGAGACAAGACAGCACTTTTTCCCTCTAACATTGCCTTTAGAATTCGAATATAATTCGAATTTTGCTAATATTTAAGAAAGAATTTCGAATGTAGCTTTTCAGCCATTTTGACAGCCCTAGTTGGGTGCGTGAAATTGTCCAAAATGTCTTGGTGAAGCATTAAGAGTTCCTTTCACTGGAACTAGCCCCTGAAAAACAACCCCACCTCATAATCCCCCCTCCACCAAACTTTACACTTGGCAAAATGCAGTCAGGCAAGTTAACCGCCAAACCCAGACTCGTCCATGGGATTGTCAGACAGAGAAGCCGTGATATATAGTGTACTTATAGTGTGCCAGCGAAGTGAAGTGAAAAGCCTCTCAAGCTCCTCTGGATCTCACGGGTCAGCCTCTGAGAATCTGCTAGCGGAGCAGAGTTAGCGCAGATCTCACTTCCTGAGTCTCACTCTGTCCTGCCATTGTTTCATTCCTCCGCTTCCTCGCCGGACGCTGCTGTCACCGTGATGGCGAGGGGTCGCGACCCCCAGTGTGTTCCACCTTATTGTCTGTGTCACCTTTGAGCCGTCTGTCTTCAGCTCCATCTCATTGTTTTTACATTGGGAGCTGTTACTGTGCCCTGAGTGATCCTGTGAAACATCAGAGGACGTGTTACCAGCCCACATCAGATCTCAAAATATTACAGCTCAGTTGTCGGTAAATTATAACTCATATTTTCCACCATATTAGTGGTCAAACTATTACTCACAATCCCACGGATGAGATCCTCGCAAAGCACGTACAACTCAAGCAATGCTTTTATTAATCAAGGACACATTAAACTGATCAGAAGTGACATTTATAATGTTATAAAAGATACTGTTTCACATAAATGCTGTTCTTTTGAACTTTATATTCATCAAAGAATCCTGAGAAATAAAATGTATTGGTTTCCACAGAAATATGAACACTGATAATAATCATAAATCATATTATTATGATTAGTGATGGATCACGTGACACTGAAGACTGGAGTAATGATGATAAACTCAGCTTTAATCATATAAATAAATTACAGTTACTATATATTCACATAGAGAGCAGCTGTTTTACAATGGAGTAATATTTTGTGATTTTTACTGTATTTTTAATAAAATAAATTCCGATTTAATCATATAAATAAAGTCCAATGACTATATATTCACATAGAGAACAGCTGATCTGCACTGGAGTAATATTTTGTTATTTTTTTTTTCTGTATTTTTAATCAAATTAATTAAATTTTAATCATATAAATAATTTACACTTTACTATATATTCACATAGAGAACAGCTGATTTACATTGGAGGAATATTTTGTGATTTTTACTGTATTTTTAATAACATAAATTCAGTTTTAATCACAGGAATAAATTTCAGTTACTATATATTCACATAGAGAACAGCTGATTTACATTGGAGGAATATTTTGTGATTTTTACTGTATTTTTAATAACATAAATTCAGTTTTAATCACAGGAATAAATTTCAGTTACTATATATTCACATAGAGATCAGCCGATTTGCATTGGAGTAATATTTTGTGATTTTTACTGTATTTTTAATAAAATAAATTCAGCTTTAATCATATAAATAATTTACAGTTACTATATATTCACATAGAGATCAGCCGATTTGCATTGGAGTAATATTTTGTGATTTTTACTGTATTTTTAATAAAATAAATTCAGCTTTAATCATATAAATAATTTACAGTTACTATATATTCACATAGAGATCAGCCGATTTGCATTGGAGGAATATTTTGTGATTTTTACTGTATTTTTAATAAAATAAATTCAGCTTTAATCATATAAATAATTTACAGTTACTATATATTCACATAGAGAACAGCTGATTTACATTGGAGGAATATTTTGTGATTTTTACTGTATTTTTAATCAAATAAATTCAACTTTAATCATAGAAATAAATTACAGTTACTATATATTCACATAGAGAGCAGCTGATCTACACTGGAGTAATATTTCACTGTTTATGTAATAATAATATATGCTAATGTAATTGGAATAGATCATTTCTGGTTGGCATAATTGCGTAAAAATATGAATAACTTTTTTATAATACGTTTGATTTGACATATAATCAGTAGGCACTCTGTAGATACGAATGAAACTTGATATTTTAATGAAAATAGTTTAATACCAATACTAGTAGAGTTTTATTTTTGTTGTTGAATGAAATGGAAGCAATCTGACCAAAAACAAAACTGTCATTCGTCAGCGATCAGAAGACAAACATCGCATTCTGTAAAAGTGAATATGTTTGCATACAAAGGCCAGTGATGAATAATCCATCTCTTCTGCGGATAGTGTGTGTGTGTGTGTGTGTGTGTGTGATGATTCCCGCTCTCTCATTAGCTCTCGTCTCCGTGTCGTTCCCTCTCTTCCAGACCTCTGTGGACTGATTTGTTAGTTGGAACGATGTGTTTTTCCCTCTGATGGCTGTTTTGAGAGCGTTCTCTGTTGTCTTAAGACTGTGAAGCCCGGCCTTTGTTCGCTCGCCCCCTCTGTCAGCCGGCGTAAGCCTGTCTCGCTCGCCTCCGCGGTCCAGCGGCCTGTCAGTGTTTAGCTGTGGATAAAGACGGAGAGAGCCGGAATTCCCAGCCCTGGAGGATTGAGAAACGAGAGTTTGTGACGGACTCTTTCTGTGTGTTTTCTAGCTGACAGACTTAAGTTAGTGGAAAACAGTTGGAGCATGAGAAAGAGAGAGAGAAAGAGTTAGATGTGAGGAATAGAGGCCTTGACGAACACAATTGAATGGAGCTTCCCCTGAGCACACACACACACACACACACACACACACACACACGCACACCCCACCGAAACGATTCTCCAGAAAGAACAGATATTCGTATCTCTTATAGAGGGATAATAAACAGCCAGGGACTTTAGTTTGAGATCAAATCACTTTAAAACACACACACACACACACACACACACACACACACACACACACACACACACACACACACACACACACACACACACACACACACACACACACACACACTGCAAAACTGCTTTTCTTTCCTAGTATTTCTGACTTGTTTGCAGTCCAAACATCTACAAATCCTTAAAACAAGAAGCATTTACTAGACAAGAAAAAAATTATTGTCTTGTTTTAGGGGAAAATAACTCAAAATGAGTTTTTGCTTGAAATTAGCTAAATAATCTGCCAAAGGGGTCAGAAAAATAAAGGGATTCAAACAGAAAACATGATTATTTTCTCATTTCATCTCCCTTTCCCTATTGTTGGTTTAACTAAAGTAAGTAACCTGGTTGCCTTAAAATGTTGAGTTCATTGAAATTAAACATTTGAGTTTATACAATGAAGGAAATTGGTTTTATAAATAGACACTCAATAAAATAAGTTAAAAGAAATTTATAAATCATGAAAATAGCACAATTTGGCATGTTTCACTGCATTATTACAAATAAAACACACAATTACGCTTACACAATCTTTTAATAATATTTGAATAAAGGGAGATGTCGATTCTCAAATGTTCGTTGTATTAACTCAAATTTTTTATTTCAATGAAATCAAAATTTTAAGGCAACCAGGTAACTTACTTTTTAAATATTATTTTTTACAGTCTTTCCGCTCACATGTAAACACTGTAAAAATAATATTTAAAAAGTAAGTTACCTGCACTGAAAAAAATGATTAGTTGAATTTACTAAAAAATGTTATCGTAAGTGGTCGCAATAAATTTATTTTATCTCAATTTAAACAAAAACACATGCAATTCCCATAAAACCAATTCATTTTTTTTATTAAAATCAAAAAACGAAATAAAAATGATTTAAACGAGCACAAATTAATTATGCTTAATTTAATTGGGCCATAAACATTTTTTTCAGTGTGGTTGCCTTAATTTTGAGTTTGAAATTAAACATTTGAGTTCATACAATGAACATTTGAGAATCGACATCACCCTTTATTCAAATATTATTAAAAGATGTTGAAAGTATATAGCGAATTGTGTGTTTTATTTGTAATAATGCAGTGAAACATGATTTATCACAAAACATTTTTTAATTAATGTGGTTCAGATACAATAATGTTTTGAGTTTCTATTTATTAAACCAATTTCCTTCATTGTATTAAGTCAAATTTTTAGTTTCAATGAACTCAAAATGTTAAGGTAACCAGGTAACTTACTTTTTTAAGTTAAACCAACAATATTTTTTTACAGTGTAGAGCGGAATCCTTTCCGTTTTAAAAGGCTGATGGCATGAGAAACCAAATTTGCCTTGATCTTTAGGCATCTTACAGGTCTTAACATTAAAACTTCCTGCACGTTTCATAGCTTAAGACGTCCTCCCCGTTATAAACCAAGCATTTATTTATTCCGCTTCCATACGGCTGGTTGTGGATGCGATGGGCAGCACTAGACATCGCATCGCTCACTCACAGAAATGATACGGTGGATTTACTTCATTTTCTTATGTCAACAGGTTCCACGTAATCGGGTTATGTTGAGTTTAATTAACATTGTTTATTTCAGTAAACTCAAGTTTTTTACGTAAGGTTAATTCAATACCCTTTAGTTAAATCAGGTTAACATTCTTAATTTTGTCCAAAACTATTCAATTTAATTATTCCAAAATGAATATAATAAACAATATCATATAACTGCTCCAGCGGCTCTGGGGTGTTAATAAAGGCCTTCTGAAGCGAATCAATGCGTTTGTGGAAGAAAAATATCCATATTTAAAACTTTATCAAGTAAACTTTCGGCCTCCGCCTTCCCTAAAGTAAAGTTCTCCTGCGGATGGAAAGACTAACGCTCAGCTCCGCTCGTCATGACGTCACACACACATCTGGAGTTTCACTTTCAACATTCAACACTTTTACACAGAAGGCGGAGGCCGAAAGTTTACTAGATAAAGTTTTAAATATGGATATTTTTCTTCCACAAACGCGTTGATTGGCTTCAGAAGGCCTTTATTAACACCCCAGAGCCGCTGGAGCAGTTATATGACGCACAGATGCACTTTTTATGGACTTCAAAAACAGAGCAACTATGAATCCAATTCTAAAGCTTGGATTAGCCTGGACTTTTGTGATATAACTCAGATTTTATTCGTCTGAAAGAAGAATGTCACACACACCTCAGATGAGCTGAGGGAGAGGAAATCATGGGCTAATCTTCATTTTTGGGTGAACTATCCCTTTAAGGGTTAAATCAAGATGAATTGCTTATTAAAGGGTTAGTTCACCCAAAACTGTAAATTGTGTCATTAATGACTGAGCCTCATGTGGTTGAACACCCGTCAGACCTCCGTTCATCTTCAGACACAAATGAAGATATTTTAGTGTAAATCTGATGCTCTGAAAGGCCTCCATTGGCTCAACTTTACACTCTCAAGACCCTTAAAAGACACTAAAGACTAAAGTTACAAAGTCCATCTCACTACAGCGGCTCTACAATAACTTTATGAAGACGAGAATAGTTTCTGTGCGCAAAAAAACCCTAAATAACGACTTATATAGAGATGACGATTTCAAAACACGGCATCATGAAGCTTTGAAGCGTTATGAATCAGTGAGTCGATTCAGCAGTTCAGAGCGTTATGAATTAGTGAGTCGATTCAGCGGTTTGAAGCGTTATGAATCAGTGAGTTGAATCATGATTCGGATCGCGTGTCAAATCGCCAAACTGCTGAAATTTGGCGATTCAAACTGCTGATTCAACTCACTGATTTATAACGCTCTGAACCGCTGAATCGACTCACTGATTCATAACGCTCTGAACCGCTGAATCGACTCACTGATTTATAACGCTCTGAACCGCTGAATCGACTCACTGATTCATAACGCTCTGAACTGCTGAATCGACTCACTGATTCATAACGCTCTGAACCGCTGAATCGACTCACTGATTCATAACGCTCTGAACCGCTGAATCGACTCACTGATTTATAACGCTCTGAACCGCTGAATCGACTCACTGATTCATAACGCTCTGAACCGCTGAATCGACTCACTGATTCATAACGCTCTGAACCGCTGAATCGACTCACTGATTCATAACGCTCTGAACCGCTGAATCGACTCACTGATTCATAATGCTCTGAAGCTTCATGATGCTGTGTTTTGAAATCGTCATCACTATATAAGTCGTTATTTAGGGGGTTTTTTTGCGCACAGAAACTATTCTCGTCTTCATAAAGTTATTGTAGAGCCGCTGTAGTGAGATGGACTTTGTAACTTTAGTCTTTAGTGTCTTTTAAGGGTCTTGAGAGTGTAAAGTTGAGCCAATGGAGGCCTTTCAGAGCATCAGATTTACACTAAAATATCTTCATTTGTGTCTGAAGATGAACGGAGGTCTGACGGGTGTCCAACCACATGAGGCTCAGTCATTAATGACACAATCTACAGTTTTGGGTGAACTAACCCTTTAAATAAAGTGAACAGCATCATAAATTTTTTTTTTTTAGTGTTGTCAAGCCTCCACTTCGCATTGTTTCTCTTAGTGGCATGAAAATAATCGTTTAAATTGTGATTAAACTACGATCAAAGAGTGCTTTATAAGCGCAGCGCTCCAGCAAAGCTCCTGACCACAGCTGGTGTCCAGATGCCCATGGGTCAGCAGATGAGCTTCAGATTTAACACCAGGAGCTGGACGTTGTGAATGGAGCTTTCTCATATTGATGTAATGTATGTTTATGTTTATCATCTGAGGTGTAATGTGTGTGTGATTCATCAGTTCTGACCCCATCTCTTCCCTAATCGTCCCTCTCTAACATTCTTTTTATTTGTTGACTAAAATGACAGTCATAGTTTTTGTCATCCAACACTAGTTTTTATTTAGTTATCGTCTTGTTTTTTTGTCAGCGAAAAAAGGCTGTTGACAAAAATTATGACGGAAAGTATTCGTCAACGAAATGAACTCTGGCCTGAGGTGTAATGTGTGTTTATGTTCATCATCTGAGGTGTAATGTGTGT
>JARQWZ010007233.1:0-20000 GCA_033150135.1 Gobio occitaniae
CAAACCCGATAGGTTGAGGTTCTGTTCGTCACCCGTGTGCCTTCGATAGCTCAGCTGGTAGAGCGGAGGACTGTAGGTGGAATGTTGGCAATCCTTAGGTCGCTGGTTCGACTCTGGCTCGAAGGAGGTCTTTTTCACACGCAAACTCTTTCTTTGCCTTGCTGGAGGGCAAAAGCGCGTTCCCTGACCGGGAATCGAACCCGGGCCGCGGCGGTGAGAGCGCCGAATCCTAACCACTAGACCACCAGGGAAGGGCTGCTCAGTGAATCTCTTCAAGCCTGGCTGTGGGCCTCTACCAGATTTTGGGCTTGTCTTTGCTTCCCTTATCGAACAGCCAGCGATTCAAACTGCGCCAGATGAAACCTGATAGGTTGAGGTTCTGTTCGTCACCCGTGTGCCTTCGATAGCTCAGCTGGTAGAGCGGAGGACTGTAGGTGGAATGTTGGCAATCCTTAGGTCGCTGGTTCGACTCCGGCTCGAAGGAGGTCTTTTTCACACGCAAACATTTTCTTGGCTTCGCTGTGGGGCAAAAGCAGGTTTCCTGACCGGGAATTGAACCCGGGCCGCGGCGGTGAGAGCGCCGAATCCTGACCACTACACCAACAGGGAAGGGGCTGTTCAGCCCGTCTCCTCAAGCCTGGCTCTGGGCCTCTACCTGATTTTGCTGCAACTTCTCAAGCAGGACCACTAAGCTAGCCTTTTCCTCCTGGAGAGGAGAGAGTCTCTGACCCTGGATCACAGATCATCCACTGAGAAACTGTCACATGCGTTGTAAGAATATCCTAACAACACGACAACTTGCCATTCAATCAAATCAGCTTGCAAAACATAACAAGGAGAGCCCAGCCGTGGTCTCGGTGCCAAGAGGTGCCTGACTCACTCCGCTTTTTGTTTTCATCCCTTCCTCTGCAGAGCATGTGGCGAAGGAGCTCCAGGTTGACAGAGCTTATAGCACGGACTGTCGTCGTCTCTGAGGTATGCCTGGATTTTTCCAGCGGCCAGCCTTGCCCTGTTTTCAAGTAACGTGCTACCCAGCTGCGTTAGCAACGCCAGGAAGACCGAGATCCCAAACATGTGACACCTCCATCTTGAAGCTTTTCATAGCAGGCCCCTCATTGGACCTCTTACTAACGTTGGCGCCAGGCCTGTTAATGGCATGAGAAAAAGTTGATGTTGTGACAGGCCTCTGTCCAGTCAAACACCAACAAGCACCGCAAGACCGGTGGGCCAGTGGCGCAATGGATAACGCGTCTGACTACGGATCAGAAGATTCTAGGTTCGACTCCTGGCTGGCTCGATCTGACTCTTTTGCTTCGCTGTCAGCCCATAGCAGTTTTATTATTTTGTTTTATTAGCCCATAGTTTTTGACAATTTTTATTAGATTGATTCATTTTTATTATAAATTGACAGTCCAACGATAGGCTGTTTTGTCAGTGAGATAGCGGTTACCATACAATACCATGCGTGTTTTCAAATGCATCGCATAAGTACTGTCCCAGGGACCTTGCTTTAATGACCAGTTTATAGTATCTATCATGCGATCACAAGAACGGGAGAAAGCTGCACCCCCTGGGCGAGACAAATGACAGCTCCCTCCATTGAGTCTGTAATAACTGAATTCAGTAAACAATCCCTTCGGACCATTCCCATATTCTTAAAGAGGACGGTCACACACTAAAAGCCAAAGGGCTCAACATAACCCTGCCCTTGTACTGGCCACACACATGGAAAATGGCCCACAAGCCTGATTGCCACTTGCAGGCTTTCCCATATGGTCTAGCGGTCAGGATTCCTGGTTTTCACCCAGGCGGCCCGGGTTCGACTCCCGGTTTGGGAAGTTAGGATAGTCTTTGCTTCCCTTATCGAACAACCAGCGCTTCTGTCTGCGCCAGATGCACTTTTAGCCAGCAGAGGAGCTGCACAAACCCGATAGGTTGAGGTTCTGTTCGTCACCCGTGTGCCTTCGATAGCTCAGCTGGTAGAGCGGAGGACTGTAGGTGGAATGTTGGCAATCCTTAGGTCGCTGGTTCGACTCCGGCTCGAAGGAGGTCTTTTTCACACGCAAACTCTTTCTTTGCCTTGCTGGAGGGCAAAAGCGCGTTCCCTGACCGGGAATCGAACCCGGGCCGCGGCGGTGAGAGCGCCGAATCCTAACCACTAGACCACCAGGGAAGGGGCTGCTCAGTGAATCTCTTCAAGCCTGGCTGTGGGCCTCTACCAGATTTTGGGCTTGTCTTTGCTTCCCTTATCGAACAGCCAGCGATTCAAACTGCGCCAGATGAAACCTGATAGGTTGAGGTTCTGTTCGTCACCCGTGTGCCTTCGATAGCTCAGCTGGTAGAGCGGAGGACTGTAGGTGGAATGTTGGCAATCCTTAGGTCGCTGGTTCGACTCCGGCTCGAAGGAGGTCTTTTTCACACGCAAACATTTTCTTGGCTTCGCTGTGGGGCAAAAGCAGGTTTCCTGACCGGGAATTGAACCCGGGCCGCGGCGGTGAGAGCGCCGAATCCTGACCACTACACCAACAGGGAAGGGGCTGTTCAGCCCGTCTCCTCAAGCCTGGCTCTGGGCCTCTACCTGATTTTGCTGCAACTTCTCAAGCAGGACCACTAAGGCTAGCCTTTTCCTCCTGGAGAGGAGAGAGTCTCTGACCCTGGATCACAGATCATCCACTGAGAAACTGTCACATGCGTTGTAAGAATATCCTAACAACACGACAACTTGCCATTCAATCAAATCAGCTTGCAAAACATAACAAGGAGAGCCCAGCCGTGGTCTCGGTGCCAAGAGGTGCCTGACTCACTCCGCTTTTTGTTTTCATCCCTTCCTCTGCAGAGCATGTGGCGAAGGAGCTCCAGGTTGACAGAGCTTATAGCACGGACTGTCGTCGTCTCTGAGGTATGCCTGGATTTTTCCAGCGGCCAGCCTTGCCCTGTTTTCAAGTAACGTGCTACCCAGCTGCGTTAGCAACGCCAGGAAGACCGAGATCCCAAACATGTGACACCCTCCATCTTGAAGCTTTTCATAGCAGGCCCCTCATTGGACCTCTTACTAACGTTGGCGCCAGGCCTGTTAATGGCATGAGAAAAAGTTGATGTTGTGACAGGCCTCTGTCCAGTCAAACACCAACAAGCACCGCAAGACCGGTGGGCCAGTGGCGCAATGGATAACGCGTCTGACTACGGATCAGAAGATTCTAGGTTCGACTCCTGGCTGGCTCGATCTGACCTCTTTTGCTTCGCTGTCAGCCCATAGCAGTTTTATTATTTTGTTTTATTAGCCCATAGTTTTGACAATTTTTATTCGATTGATTCATTTTTATTATAAATTGACAGTCCCAACGATAGGCTGTTTTGTCAGTGAGATAGCGGTTACCATACAATACCATGCGTGTTTTCCAAATGCATCGCATAAGTACTGTCCCAGGGACCTTGCTTTAATGACCAGTTTATAGGTATCTATCATGCGATCACAAGAACGGGAGAAAGCTGCACCCCCCTGGGCGAGACAAATGACAGCTCCCTCCATTGAGTCTGTAATAACTGAATTCAGTAAACAATCCCTTCGGACCATTCCATATTCTTAAAGAGGACTGTCACACACTAAAAGCCAAAGGGCTCAACATAACCCTGCCCTTGTACTGGCCACACACATGGAAAATGGCCCACAAGCCTGATTGCCACTTGCAGGCTTTCCCATATGGTCCTAGCGGTCAGGATTCCTGGGTTTTCACCCAGGCGGCCCGGGTTCGACTCCCGGTATGGGAAGTTAGGATAAGTCTTTGCTTCCCTTATCGAACAACCAGCGCTTCTGTCTGCGCCAGATGCACTTTTAGCCAGCAGAGGAGCTGCACAAACCCGATAGGTTGAGGTTCTGTTCCTCACCTGTGTGCCTTCGATAGCTCAGCTGGTAGAGCGGAGGACTGTAGGTGGAATGTTGGCAATCCTTAGGTCGCTGGTTCGACTCCGGCTCGAAGGAGGTCTTTTTCACACTCAAACTCTTTCTTTGCCTTGCTGGAGGGCAAAAGAGCATTCCCTGACCGGGAATCGAACTCAGGCCGCGGCGGTGAGAGCGCCGAATCCTAACCACTAGACCACCAGGGAAGGGCTGCTCAGTGAATCTCTTCAAGCCTGGCTGTGGGCCCTTCTACCAGATTTTGGGCTTGTCTTTGCTTCCCTTATCGAACAGCCAGCGATTCAAACTGCGCCAGATGAAACCTGATAGGTTGAGGTTCTGTTCGTCACCTGTGTGCCTTCGATAGCTCAGCTGGTAGAGCGGAGGACTGTAGGTGGAATGTTGGCAATCTTAGGTCGCTGGTTCGACTCCGGCTCGAAGGAGGTCTTTTTCACACGCAAACTCTTTCTTTGCCTTGCTGGAGGGCAAAAGCGCGTTCCCAGACCGGGAATCGAACCCGGGCCGCGGCGGTGAGAGCGCTGAATCCTAACCACTAGACCCCCAGGGAAGGGCTGCTCAGTGAATCTCCTCAAACCTGGCTGTGGGCCTCTACCAGATTTTGGGCTTGTCTTTGCTTCCCTTATCGAACAGCCAGCGATTCAAACTGCGCCAGATGAAACCTGATAGGTTGAGGTTCTGTTCGTCACCCGTGTGCCTTCGATAGCTCAGCTGGTAGAACGGAGGACTGTAGGTGGACTGTTGGCAATCCTTAGGTCGCTGGTTCGACTCCGGCTCGAAGGAGGTCTTTTTCACACGCAAACATTTTCTTGGCTTCGCTGTGGTGCAAAAGCAGGTTTCCTGACCGGGAATTGAACCCCGGCCGCGGCGGTGAGAGCGCTGAATCCTGACCACTACACCAACAGGGAAGGGGCTGTTAAGCCCGTCTCCTCAAGCCTGGCTCCTGGGCCTCTACCTGATTTTGCTGCAACTTCTCAAGCAGGACCACTAAGGCTAGCCTTTTCCTCCTGGAGAGGAGAGAGTCTCTGACCCTGGATCACAGATCATCCACTGAGAAACTGTCACATGCGTTGTAAGAATATCCTAACAACACGACAACTTGCCATTCAATCAAATCAGCTTGCAAAACATAACAAGGAGAGCCCAGCCGTGGTCTCGGTGCCAAGAGGTGCCTGACTCACTCCCGCTTTTTGTTTTCATCCCTTCCTCTGCAGAGCATGTGGCGAAGGAGCTCCAGGTTGACAGAGCTTATAGCACGGACTGTCGTCGTCTCTGAGGTATGCCTGGATTTTTCCAGCGGCCAGCCTTGCCCTGTTTTCAAGTAACGTGCTACCCAGCTGCGTTAGCAACGCCAGGAAGACCGAGATCCAAACATGTGACACCTCCATCTTGAAGCTTTTCATAGCAGGCCCCTCATTGGACCTCTTACTAACGTTGGCGCCAGGCCTGTTAATGGCATGAGAAAAAGTTGATGTTGTGACAGGCCTCTGTCCAGTCAAACACCAACAAGCACCGCAAGACCGGTGGGCCAGTGGCGCAATGGATAACGCGTCTGACTACGGATCAGAAGATTCTAGGTTCGACTCCTGGCTGGCTCGATCTGACTCTTTTGCTTCGCTGTCAGCCCATAGCAGTTTTATTATTTTGTTTTATTAGCCCATAGTTTTTGACAATTTTTATTAGATTGATTCATTTTTATTATAAATTGACAGTCCAACGATAGGCTGTTTTGTCAGTGAGATAGCGGTTACCATACAATACCATGCGTGTTTTCAAATGCATCGCATAAGTACTGTCCCAGGGACCTTGCTTTAATGACCAGTTTATAGTATCTATCATGCGATCACAAGAACGGGAGAAAGCTGCACCCCCTGGGCGAGACAAATGACAGCTCCCTCCATTGAGTCTGTAATAACTGAATTCAGTAAACAATCCCTTCGGACC
This sequence comes from Gobio occitaniae, assembly GCA_033150135.1. Lineage (NCBI taxonomy): Eukaryota > Metazoa > Chordata > Actinopteri > Cypriniformes > Gobionidae > Gobio > Gobio occitaniae. The sequence goes on from JARQWZ010007233.1 coordinate 5,858, forward strand.
ATTCCCATATTCTTAAAGAGGACGGTCACACACTAAAAGCCAAAGGGCTCAACATAACCCTGCCCTTGTACTGGCCACACACATGGAAAATGGCCCACAAGCCTGATTGCCCACTTGCAGGCTTTCCCATATGGTCTAGCGGTCAGGATTCCTGGTTTTCACCCAGGCGGCCCGGGTTCGACTCCCGGTATGGGAAGTTAGGATAGTCTTTGCTTCCCTTATCGAACAACCAGCGCTTCTGTCTGCGCCAGATGCACTTTTTAGCCAGCAGAGGAGCTGCACAAACCCGATAGGTTGAGGTTCTGTTCCTCACCTGTGTGCCTTCGATAGCTCAGCTGGTAGAGCGGAGGACTGTAGGTGGAATGTTGGCAATCCTTAGGTCGCTGGTTCGACTCCGGCTCGAAGGAGGTCTTTTTTCACACGCAAACTCTTTCTTTGCCTTGCTGGAGGGCAAAAGCGCGTTCCCTGACCGGGAATCGAACCCGGGCCGCGGCGGTGAGAGCGCCGAATCCTAACCACTAGACCACCAGGGAAGGGCTGCTCAGTGAATCTCTTCAAGCCTGGCTGTGGGCCTCTACCAGATTTTGGGCTTGTCTTTGCTTCCCTTATCGAACAGCCAGCGATTCAAACTGCGCCAGATGAAACCTGATAGGTTGAGGTTCTGTTCGTCACCCCGTGTGCCTTCGATAGCTCAGCTGGTAGAGCGGAGGACTGTAGGTGGAATGTTGGCAATCCTTAGGTCGCTGGTTCGACTCCGGCTCGAAGGAGGTCTTTTTCACACGCATACTCTTTCTTTGCCTTGCTGGAGGGCAAAAGCGCGTTCCCTGACCGGGAATCGAACCCGGGCCGCGGCGGTGAGAGCGCCGAATCCTAACCACTAGACCACCAGGGAAGGGCTGCTCAGTGAATCTCTTCAAGCCTGGCTGTGGGCCTCTACCAGATTTTGGGCTTGTCTTTGCTTCCCTTATCGAACAGCCAGCGATTCAAACTGCGCCAGATGAAACCTGATAGGTTGAGGTTATGTTCGTCACCCCGTGTGCCTTCGATAGCTCAGCTGGTAGAGCGGAGGACTGTAGGTGGAATGTTGGCAATCCTTAGGTCGCTGGTTCGACTCCGGCTCGAAGGAGGTCTTTTTCACACGCATACTCTTTCTTTGCCTTGCTGGAGGGCAAAAGCGCGTTCCCTGACCGGGAATCGAACCCGGGCCGCGGCGGTGAGAGCGCCAAATCCTAACCACTAGACCACCAGGGAAGGGCTGCTCAGTGAATCTCTTCAAGCCTGGCTGTGGGCCTCTACCAGATTTTGGGCTTGTCTTTGCTTCCCTTATCGAACAGCCAGCGATTCAAACTGCGCCAGATGAAACCTGATAGGTTGAGGTTCTGTTCGTCACCCGTGTGCCTTCGATAGCTCAGCTGGTAGAGCGGAGGACTGTAGGTGGAATGTTGGCAATCCTTAGGTCGCTGGTTCGACTCCGGCTCGAAGGAGGTCTTTTTCACACGCAAACTCTTTCTTTGCCTTGCTGGTGGGCAAAAGCGCGTTCCCTGACCGGGAATCGAACCCGGGCCGCGGCGGTGAGAGCGCCGAATCCTAACCACTAGACCACCAGGGAAGGGCTGCTCAGTGAATCTCTTCAAGCCTGGCTGTGGGCCTCTACCAGATTTTGGGCTTGTCTTTGCTTCCCTTATCGAACAGCCAGCGATTCAAACTGCGCCAGATGAAACCTGATAGGTTGAGGTTCTGTTCGTCACCCGTGTGCCTTCGATAGCTCAGCTGGTAGAGCGGAGGACTGTAGGTGGAATGTTGGCAATCCTTAGGTCGCTGGTTCGACTCCGGCTCGAAGGAGGTCTTTTTCACACGCAAACATTTTCTTGGCTTCGCTGTGGGGCAAAAGCAGGTTTCCTGACCGGGAATTGAACCCGGGCCGCGGCGGTGAGAGCGCCGAATCCTGACCACTACACCAACAGGGAAGGGGCTGTTCAGCCCGTCTCCTCAAGCCTGGCTCTGGGCCTCTACCTGATTTTGCTGCAACTTCTCAAGCAGGACCACTAAGGCTAGCCTTTTCCTCCTGGAGAGGAGAGAGTCTCTGACCCTGGATCACAGATCATCCACTGAGAAACTGTCACATGCGTTGTAAGAATATCCTAACAACACGACAACTTTCCATTCAATCAAATCAGCTTGCAAAACATAACAAGGAGAGCCCAGCCGTGGTCTCGGTGCCAAGAGGTGCCTGACTCACTCCGCTTTTTGTTTTCATCCCTTCCTCTGCAGAGCATGTGGCGAAGGAGCTCCAGGTTGACAGAGCTTATAGCACGGACTGTCGTCGTCTCTGAGGTATGCCTGGATTTTTCCAGCGGCCAGCCTTGCCCTGTTTTCAAGTAACGTGCTACCCAGCTGCGTTAGCAACGCCAGGAAGACCGAGATCCCAAACATGTGACACCTCCATCTTGAAGCTTTTCATAGCAGGCCCCTCATTGGACCTCTTACTAACGTTGGCGCCAGGCCTGTTAATGGCATGAGAAAAAGTTGATGTTGTGACAGGCCTCTGTCCAGTCAAACACCAACAAGCACCGCAAGACCGGTGGGCCAGTGGCGCAATGGATAACGCGTCTGACTACGGATCAGAAGATTCTAGGTTCGACTCCTGGCTGGCTCGATCTGACTCTTTTGCTTCGCTGTCAGCCCATAGCAGTTTTATTATTTTGTTTTATTAGCCCATAGTTTTTGACAATTTTTATTAGATTGATTCATTTTTATTATAAATTGACAGTCCAACGATAGGCTGTTTTGTCAGTGAGATAGCGGTTACCATACAATACCATGCGTGTTTTCAAATGCATCGCATAAGTACTGTCCCAGGGACCTTGCTTTAATGACCAGTTTATAGTATCTATCATGCGATCACAAGAACGGGAGAAAGCTGCACCCCCTGGGCGAGACAAATGACAGCTCCCTCCATTGAGTCTGTAATAACTGAATTCAGTAAACAATCCCTTCGGACCATTCCCATATTCTTAAAGAGGACGGTCACACACTAAAAGCCAAAGGGCTCAACATAACCCTGCCCTTGTACTGGCCACACACATGGAAAATGGCCCACAAGCCTGATTGCCACTTGCAGGCTTTCCCATATGGTCTAGCGGTCAGGATTCCTGGTTTTCACCCAGGCGGCCCGGGTTCGACTCCCGGTATGGGAAGTTAGGATAGTCTTTGCTTCCCTTATCGAACAACCAGCGCTTCTGTCTGCGCCAGATGCACTTTTAGCCAGCAGAGGAGCTGCACAAACCCGATAGGTTGAGGTTCTGTTCCTCACCTGTGTGCCTTCGATAGCTCAGCTGGTAGAGCGGAGGACTGTAGGTGGAATGTTGGCAATCCTTAGGTCGCTGGTTCGACTCCGGCTCGAAGGAGGTCTTTTTCACACGCAAACTCTTTCTTTGCCTTGCTGGCGGGCAAAAGCGCGTTCCCTGACCGGGAATCGAACCCGGGCCGCGGCGGTGAGAGCGCCGAATCCTAACCACTAGACCACCAGGGAAGGGCTGCTCAGTGAATCTCTTCAAGCCTGGCTGTGGGCCTCTACCAGATTTTGGGCTTGTCTTTGCTTCCCTTATCGAACAGCCAGCGATTCAAACTGCGCCAGATGAAACCTGATAGGTTGAGGTTCTGTTCGTCACCCGTGTGCCTTCGATAGCTCAGCTGGTAGAGCGGAGGACTGTAGGTGGAATGTTGGCAATCCTTAGGTCGCTGGTTCGACTCCGGCTCGAAGGAGGTCTTTTTCACACGTAAACTCTTTCTTTGCCTTGCTGGAGGGCAAAAGCGCGTTCCCTGACCGGGAATCGAACCCGGGCCGAGGCGGTGAGAGCGCCGAATCCTAACCACTAGACCCCCAGTGAAGGGCTGCTCAGTGAATCTCCTCAAACCTGGCTGTGGGCCTCTACCAGATTTTGGGCTTGTCTTTGCTTCCCTTATCGAACAGCCAGCGATTCAAACTGCGCCAGATGAAACCTGATAGGTTGAGGTTCTGTTCGTCACCCGTGTGCCTTCGATAGCTCAGCTGGTAGAGCGGAGGACTGTAGGTGGACTGTTGGCAATCCTTAGGTCGCTGGTTCGACTCCGGCTCGAAGGAGGTCTTTTTCACACGCAAACATTTTCTTGGCTTCGCTGTGGTGCAAAAGCAGGTTTCCTGACCGGGAATTGAACCCGGGCCGCGGCGGTGAGAGCGCCGAATCCTGACCACTACACCAACAGGGAAGGGGCTGTTCAGCCCGTCTCCTCAAGCCTGGCTCTGGGCCTCTACCTGATTTTGCTGCAACTTCTCAAGCAGGACCACTAAGGCTAGCCTTTTCCTCCTGGAGAGGAGAGAGTCTCTGACCCTGGATCACAGATCATCCACTGAGAAACTGTCACATGCGTTGTAAGAATATCCTAACAACACGACAACTTGCCATTCAATCAAATCAGCTTGCAAAACATAACAAGGAGAGCCCAGCCGTGGTCTCGGTGCCAAGAGGTGCCTGACTCACTCCGCTTTTTGTTTTCATCCCTTCCTCTGCAGAGCATGTGGCGAAGGAGCTCCAGGTTGACAGAGCTTATAGCACGGACTGTCGTCGTCTCTGAGGTATGCCTGGATTTTTCCAGCGGCCAGCCTTGCCCTGTTTTCAAGTAACGTGCTACCCAGCTGCGTTAGCAACGCCAGGAAGACCGAGATCCCAAACATGTGACACCTCCATCTTGAAGCTTTTCATAGCAGGCCCCTCATTGGACCTCTTACTAACGTTGGCGCCAGGCCTGTTAATGGCATGAGAAAATGTTGATGTTGTGACAGGCCTCTGTCCAGTCAAACACCAACAAGCACCGCAAGACCGGTGGGCCAGTGGCGCAATGGATAACGCGTCTGACTACGGATCAGAAGATTCTAGGTTCGACTCCTGGCTGGCTCGATCTGACTCTTTTGCTTCGCTGTCAGCCCATAGCAGTTTTATTATTTTGTTTTATTAGCCCATAGTTTTTGACAATTTTTATTCGATTGATTCATTTTTATTATAAATTGACAGTCCAACGATAGGCTGTTTTGTCAGTGAGATAGCGGTTACCATACAATACCATGCGTGTTTTCAAATGCATCGCATAAGTACTGTCCCAGGGACCTTGCTTTAATGACCAGTTTATAGTATCTATCATGCGATCACAAGAACGGGAGAAAGCTGCACCCCCTGGGCGAGACAAATGACAGCTCCCTCCATTGAGTCTGTAATAACTGAATTCAGTAAACAATCCCTTCGGACCATTCCCATATTCTTAAAGAGGACGGTCACACACTAAAAGCCAAAGGGCTCAACATAACCCTGCCCTTGTACTGGCCACACACATGGAAAATGGCCCACAAGCCTGATTGCCACTTGCAGGCTTTCCCATATGGTCTAGCGGTCAGGATTCCTGGTTTTCACCCAGGCGGCCCGGGTTCGACTCCCGGTATGGGAAGTTAGGATAGTCTTTGCTTCCCTTATCGAACAACCAGCGCTTCTGTCTGCGCCAGATGCACTTTTAGCCAGCAGAGGAGCTGCACAAACCCGATAGGTTGAGGTTCTGTTCCTCACCTGTGTGCCTTCGATAGCTCAGCTGGTAGAGCGGAGGACTGTAGGTGGAATGTTGGCAATCCTTAGGTCGCTGGTTCGACTCCGGCTCGAAGGAGGTCTTTTTCACACTCAAACTCTTTCTTTGCCTTGCTGGAGGGCAAAAGAGCATTCCCTGACCGGGAATCGAACTCAGGCCGCGGCGGTGAGAGCGCCGAATCCTAACCACTAGACCACCAGGGAAGGGCTGCTCAGTGAATCTCTTCAAGCCTGGCTGTGGGCCTCTACCAGATTTTGGGCTTGTCTTTGCTTCCCTTATCGAACAGCCAGCGATTCAAACTGCGCCAGATGAAACCTGATAGGTTGAGGTTCTGTTCGTCACCTGTGTGCCTTCGATAGCTCAGCTGGTAGAGCGGAGGACTGTAGGTGGAATGTTGGCAATCCTTAGGTCGCTGGTTCGACTCCGGCTCGAAGGAGGTCTTTTTCACACGCAAACTCTTTCTTTGCCTTGCTGGAGGGCAAAAGCGCGTTCCCAGACCGGGAATCGAACCCGGGCCGCGGCGGTGAGAGCGCTGAATCCTAACCACTAGACCCCCAGGGAAGGGCTGCTCAGTGAATCTCCTCAAACCTGGCTGTGGGCCTCTACCAGATTTTGGGCTTGTCTTTGCTTCCCTTATCGAACAGCCAGCGATTCAAACTGCGCCAGATGAAACCTGATAGGTTGAGGTTCTGTTCGTCACCCGTGTGCCTTCGATAGCTCAGCTGGTAGAACGGAGGACTGTAGGTGGACTGTTGGCAATCCTTAGGTCGCTGGTTCGACTCCGGCTCGAAGGAGGTCTTTTTCACACGCAAACATTTTCTTGGCTTCGCTGTGGTGCAAAAGCAGGTTTCCTGACCGGGAATTGAACCCCGGCCGCGGCGGTGAGAGCGCTGAATCCTGACCACTACACCAACAGGGAAGGGGCTGTTAAGCCCGTCTCCTCAAGCCTGGCTCTGGGCCTCTACCTGATTTTGCTGCAACTTCTCAAGCAGGACCACTAAGGCTAGCCTTTTCCTCCTGGAGAGGAGAGAGTCTCTGACCCTGGATCACAGATCATCCACTGAGAAACTGTCACATGCGTTGTAAGAATATCCTAACAACACGACAACTTGCCATTCAATCAAATCAGCTTGCAAAACATAACAAGGAGAGCCCAGCCGTGGTCTCGGTGCCAAGAGGTGCCTGACTCACTCCGCTTTTTGTTTTCATCCCTTCCTCTGCAGAGCATGTGGCGAAGGAGCTCCAGGTTGACAGAGCTTATAGCACGGACTGTCGTCGTCTCTGAGGTATGCCTGGATTTTTCCAGCGGCCAGCCTTGCCCTGTTTTCAAGTAACGTGCTACCCAGCTGCGTTAGCAACGCCAGGAAGACCGAGATCCCAAACATGTGACACCTCCATCTTGAAGCTTTTCATAGCAGGCCCCTCATTGGACCTCTTACTAACGTTGGCGCCAGGCCTGTTAATGGCATGAGAAAAAGTTGATGTTGTGACAGGCCTCTGTCCAGTCAAACACCAACAAGCACCGCAAGACCGGTGGGCCAGTGGCGCAATGGATAACGCGTCTGACTACGGATCAGAAGATTCTAGGTTCGACTCCTGGCTGGCTCGATCTGACTCTTTTGCTTCGCTGTCAGCCCATAGCAGTTTTATTATTTTGTTTTATTAGCCCATAGTTTTTGACAATTTTTATTAGATTGATTCATTTTTATTATAAATTGACAGTCCAACGATAGGCTGTTTTGTCAGTGAGATAGCGGTTACCATACAATACCATGCGTGTTTTCAAATGCATCGCATAAGTACTGTCCCAGGGACCTTGCTTTAATGACCAGTTTATAGTATCTATCATGCGATCACAAGAACGGGAGAAAGCTGCACCCCCTGGGCGAGACAAATGACAGCTCCCTCCATTGAGTCTGTAATAACTGAATTCAGTAAACAATCCCTTCGGACCATTCCCATATTCTTAAAGAGGACGGTCACACACTAAAAGCCAAAGGGCTCAACATAACCCTGCCCTTGTACTGGCCACACACATGGAAAATGGCCCACAAGCCTGATTGCCACTTGCAGGCTTTCCCATATGGTCTAGCGGTCAGGATTCCTGGTTTTCACCCAGGCGGCCCGGGTTCGACTCCCGGTATGGGAAGTTAGGATAGTCTTTGCTTCCCTTATCGAACAACCAGCGCTTCTGTCTGCGCCAGATGCACTTTTAGCCAGCAGAGGAGCTGCACAAACCCGATAGGTTGAGGTTCTGTTCCTCACCTGTGTGCCTTCGATAGCTCAGCTGGTAGAGCGGAGGACTGTAGGTGGAATGTTGGCAATCCTTAGGTCGCTGGTTCGACTCCGGCTCGAAGGAGGTCTTTTTCACACGCAAACTCTTTCTTTGCCTTGCTGGAGGGCAAAAGCGCGTTCCCTGACCGGGAATCGAACCCGGGCCGCGGCGGTGAGAGCGCCGAATCCTAACCACTAGACCACCAGGGAAGGGCTGCTCAGTGAATCTCTTCAAGCCTGGCTGTGGGCCTCTACCAGATTTTGGGCTTGTCTTTGCTTCCCTTATCGAACAGCCAGCGATTCAAACTGCGCCAGATGAAACCTGATAGGTTGAGGTTCTGTTCGTCACCCGTGTGCCTTCGATAGCTCAGCTGGTAGAGCGGAGGACTGTAGGTGGAATGTTGGCAATCCTTAGGTCGCTGGTTCGACTCCGGCTCGAAGGAGGTCTTTTTCACACGCATACTCTTTCTTTGCCTTGCTGGAGGGCAAAAGCGCGTTCCCTGACCGGGAATCGAACCCGGGCCGCGGCGGTGAGAGCGCCGAATCCTAACCACTAGACCACCAGGGAAGGGCTGCTCAGTGAATCTCTTCAAGCCTGGCTGTGGGCCTCTACCAGATTTTGGGCTTGTCTTTGCTTCCCTTATCGAACAGCCAGCGATTCAAACTGCGCCAGATGAAACCTGATAGGTTGAGGTTATGTTCGTCACCCGTGTGCCTTCGATAGCTCAGCTGGTAGAGCGGAGGACTGTAGGTGGAATGTTGGCAATCCTTAGGTCGCTGGTTCGACTCCGGCTCGAAGGAGGTCTTTTTCACACGCATACTCTTTCTTTGCCTTGCTGGAGGGCAAAAGCGCGTTCCCTGACCGGGAATCGAACCCGGGCCGCGGCGGTGAGAGCGCCAAATCCTAACCACTAGACCACCAGGGAAGGGCTGCTCAGTGAATCTCTTCAAGCCTGGCTGTGGGCCTCTACCAGATTTTGGGCTTGTCTTTGCTTCCCTTATCGAACAGCCAGCGATTCAAACTGCGCCAGATGAAACCTGATAGGTTGAGGTTCTGTTCGTCACCCGTGTGCCTTCGATAGCTCAGCTGGTAGAGCGGAGGACTGTAGGTGGAATGTTGGCAATCCTTAGGTCGCTGGTTCGACTCCGGCTCGAAGGAGGTCTTTTTCACACGCAAACTCTTTCTTTGCCTTGCTGGTGGGCAAAAGCGCGTTCCCTGACCGGGAATCGAACCCAGGCCGCGGCGGTGAGAGCGCCGAATCCTAACCACTAGACCACCAGGGAAGGGCTGCTCAGTGAATCTCTTCAAGCCTGGCTGTGGGCCTCTACCAGATTTTGGGCTTGTCTTTGCTTCCCTTATCGAACAGCCAGCGATTCAAACTGCGCCAGATGAAACCTGATAGGTTGAGGTTCTGTTCGTCACCCGTGTGCCTTCGATAGCTCAGCTGGTAGAGCGGAGGACTGTAGGTGGAATGTTGGCAATCCTTAGGTCGCTGGTTCGACTCCGGCTCGAAGGAGGTCTTTTTCACACGCAAACATTTTCTTGGCTTCGCTGTGGGGCAAAAGCAGGTTTCCTGACCGGGAATTGAACCCGGGCCGCGGCGGTGAGAGCGCCGAATCCTGACCACTACACCAACAGGGAAGGGGCTGTTCAGCCCGTCTCCTCAAGCCTGGCTCTGGGCCTCTACCTGATTTTGCTGCAACTTCTCAAGCAGGACCACTAAGGCTAGCCTTTTCCTCCTGGAGAGGAGAGAGTCTCTGACCCTGGATCACAGATCATCCACTGAGAAACTGTCACATGCGTTGTAAGAATATCCTAACAACACGACAACTTGCCATTCAATCAAATCAGCTTGCAAAACATAACAAGGAGAGCCCAGCCGTGGTCTCGGTGCCAAGAGGTGCCTGACTCACTCCGCTTTTTGTTTTCATCCCTTCCTCTGCAGAGCATGTGGCGAAGGAGCTCCAGGTTGACAGAGCTTATAGCACGGACTGTCGTCGTCTCTGAGGTATGCCTGGATTTTTCCAGCGGCCAGCCTTGCCCTGTTTTCAAGTAACGTGCTACCCAGCTGCGTTAGCAACGCCAGGAAGACCGAGATCCCAAACATGTGACACCTCCATCTTGAAGCTTTTCATAGCAGGCCCCTCATTGGACCTCTTACTAACGTTGGCGCCAGGCCTGTTAATGGCATGAGAAAAAGTTGATGTTGTGACAGGCCTCTGTCCAGTCAAACACCAACAAGCACCGCAAGACCGGTGGGCCAGTGGCGCAATGGATAACGCGTCTGACTACGGATCAGAAGATTCTAGGTTCGACTCCTGGCTGGCTCGATCTGACTCTTTTGCTTCGCTGTCAGCCCATAGCAGTTTTATTATTTTGTTTTATTAGCCCATAGTTTTTGACAATTTTTATTAGATTGATTCATTTTTATTATAAATTGACAGTCCAACGATAGGCTGTTTTGTCAGTGAGATAGCGGTTACCATACAATACCATGCGTGTTTTCAAATGCATCGCATAAGTACTGTCCCAGGGACCTTGCTTTAATGACCAGTTTATAGTATCTATCATGCGATCACAAGAACGGGAGAAAGCTGCACCCCCTGGGCGAGACAAATGACAGCTCCCTCCATTGAGTCTGTAATAACTGAATTCAGTAAACAATCCCTTCGGACCATTCCCATATTCTTAAAGAGGACGGTCACACACTAAAAGCCAAAGGGCTCAACATAACCCTGCCCTTGTACTGGCCACACACATGGAAAATGGCCCACAAGCCTGATTGCCACTTGCAGGCTTTCCCATATGGTCTAGCGGTCAGGATTCCTGGTTTTCACCCAGGCGGCCCGGGTTCGACTCCCGGTATGGGAAGTTAGGATAGTCTTTGCTTCCCTTATCGAACAACCAGCGCTTCTGTCTGCGCCAGATGCACTTTTAGCCAGCAGAGGAGCTGCACAAACCCGATAGGTTGAGGTTCTGTTCCTCACCTGTGTGCCTTCGATAGCTCAGCTGGTAGAGCGGAGGACTGTAGGTGGAATGTTGGCAATCCTTAGGTCGCTGGTTCGACTCCGGCTCGAAGGAGGTCTTTTTCACACGCAAACTCTTTCTTTGCCTTGCTGGCGGGCAAAAGCGCGTTCCCTGACCGGGAATCGAACCCGGGCCGCGGCGGTGAGAGCGCCGAATCCTAACCACTAGACCACCAGGGAAGGGCTGCTCAGTGAATCTCTTCAAGCCTGGCTGTGGGCCTCTACCAGATTTTGGGCTTGTCTTTGCTTCCCTTATCGAACAGCCAGCGATTCAAACTGCGCCAGATGAAACCTGATAGGTTGAGGTTCTGTTCGTCACCCGTGTGCCTTCGATAGCTCAGCTGGTAGAGCGGAGGACTGTAGGTGGAATGTTGGCAATCCTTAGGTCGCTGGTTCGACTCCGGCTCGAAGGAGGTCTTTTTCACACGTAAACTCTTTCTTTGCCTTGCTGGAGGGCAAAAGCGCGTTCCCTGACCGGGAATCGAACCCGGGCCGAGGCGGTGAGAGCGCCGAATCCTAACCACTAGACCCCCAGTGAAGGGCTGCTCAGTGAATCTCCTCAAACCTGGCTGTGGGCCTCTACCAGATTTTGGGCTTGTCTTTGCTTCCCTTATCGAACAGCCAGCGATTCAAACTGCGCCAGATGAAACCTGATAGGTTGAGGTTCTGTTCGTCACCCGTGTGCCTTCGATAGCTCAGCTGGTAGAGCGGAGGACTGTAGGTGGACTGTTGGCAATCCTTAGGTCGCTGGTTCGACTCCGGCTCGAAGGAGGTCTTTTTCACACGCAAACATTTTCTTGGCTTCGCTGTGGTGCAAAAGCAGGTTTCCTGACCGGGAATTGAACCCGGGCCGCGGCGGTGAGAGCGCCGAATCCTGACCACTACACCAACAGGGAAGGGGCTGTTCAGCCCGTCTCCTCAAGCCTGGCTCTGGGCCTCTACCTGATTTTGCTGCAACTTCTCAAGCAGGACCACTAAGGCTAGCCTTTTCCTCCTGGAGAGGAGAGAGTCTCTGACCCTGGATCACAGATCATCCACTGAGAAACTGTCACATGCGTTGTAAGAATATCCTAACAACACGACAACTTGCCATTCAATCAAATCAGCTTGCAAAACATAACAAGGAGAGCCCAGCCGTGGTCTCGGTGCCAAGAGGTGCCTGACTCACTCCGCTTTTTGTTTTCATCCCTTCCTCTGCAGAGCATGTGGCGAAGGAGCTCCAGGTTGACAGAGCTTATAGCACGGACTGTCGTCGTCTCTGAGGTATGCCTGGATTTTTCCAGCGGCCAGCCTTGCCCTGTTTTCAAGTAACGTGCTACCCAGCTGCGTTAGCAACGCCAGGAAGACCGAGATCCCAAACATGTGACACCTCCATCTTGAAGCTTTTCATAGCAGGCCCCTCATTGGACCTCTTACTAACGTTGGCGCCAGGCCTGTTAATGGCATGAGAAAAAGTTGATGTTGTGACAGGCCTCTGTCCAGTCAAACACCAACAAGCACCGCAAGACCGGTGGGCCAGTGGCGCAATGGATAACGCGTCTGACTACGGATCAGAAGATTCTAGGTTCGACTCCTGGCTGGCTCGATCTGACTCTTTTGCTTCGCTGTCAGCCCATAGCAGTTTTATTATTTTGTTTTATTAGCCCATAGTTTTTGACAATTTTTATTAGATTGATTCATTTTTATTATAAATTGACAGTCCAACGATAGGCTGTTTTGTCAGTGAGATAGCGGTTACCATACAATACCATGCGTGTTTTCAAATGCATCGCATAAGTACTGTCCCAGGGACCTTGCTTTAATGACCAGTTTATAGTATCTATCATGCGATCACAAGAACGGGAGAAAGCTGCACCCCCTGGGCGAGACAAATGACAGCTCCCTCCATTGAGTCTGTAATAACTGAATTCAGTAAACAATCCCTTCGGACCATTCCCATATTCTTAAAGAGGACGGTCACACACTAAAAGCCAAAGGGCTCAACATAACCCTGCCCTTGTACTGGCCACACACATGGAAAATGGCCCACAAGCCTGATTGCCACTTGCAGGCTTTCCCATATGGTCTAGCGGTCAGGATTCCTGGTTTTCACCCAGGCGGCCCGGGTTCGACTCCCGGTTTGGGAAGTTAGGATAGTCTTTGCTTCCCTTATCGAACAACCAGCGCTTCTGTCTGCGCCAGATGCACTTTTAGCCAGCAGAGAAGCTGCACAAACCCGTTAGGTTGAGGTTCTGTTCGTCACCCGTGTGCCTTCGATAGCTCAGCTGGTAGAGCGGAGGACTGTAGGTGGAATGTTGGCAATCCTTAGGTCGCTGGTTCGACTCCGGCTCGAAGGAGGTCTTTTTCACACGCAAACTCTTTCTTTGCCTTGCTGGAGGGCAAAAGCGCGTTCCCTGACCGGGAATCGAACCCGGGCCGCGGCGGTGAGAGCGCCGAATCCTAACCACTAGACCACCAGGGAAGGGCTGCTCAGTGAATCTCTTCAAGCCTGGCTGTGGGCCTCTACCAGATTTTGGGCTTGTCTTTGCTTCCCTTATCGAACAGCCAGCGATTCAAACTGCGCCAGATGAAACCTGATAGGTTGAGGTTCTGTTCGTCACCCGTGTGCCTTCGATAGCTCAGCTGGTAGAGCGGAGGACTGTAGGTGGAATGTTGGCAATCCTTAGGTCGCTGGTTCGACTCCGGCTCGAAGGAGGTCTTTTTCACACGCAAACATTTTCTTGGCTTCGCTGTGGGGCAAAAGCAGGTTTCCTGACCGGGAATTGAACCCGGGCCGCGGCGGTGAGAGCGCCGAATCCTGACCACTACACCAACAGGGAAGGGGCTGTTCAGCCCGTCTCCTCAAGCCTGGCTCTGGGCCTCTACCTGATTTTGCTGCAACTTCTCAAGCAGGACCACTAAGGCTAGCCTTTTCCTCCTGGAGAGGAGAGAGTCTCTGACCCTGGATCACAGATCATCCACTGAGAAACTGTCACATGCGTTGTAAGAATATCCTAACAACACGACAACTTGCCATTCAATCAAATCAGCTTGCAAAACATAACAAGGAGAGCCCAGCCGTGGTCTCGGTGCCAAGAGGTGCCTGACTCACTCCGCTTTTTGTTTTCATCCCTTCCTCTGCAGAGCATGTGGCGAAGGAGCTCCAGGTTGACAGAGCTTATAGCACGGACTGTCGTCGTCTCTGAGGTATGCCTGGATTTTTCCAGCGGCCAGCCTTGCCCTGTTTTCAAGT